>OMMV01108800.1:0-12704 GCA_900302635.1 Chatrabus melanurus
GGTTTTGCGTAAAAATCCCAGTAGATCAGCAGTTTCGGAAATACTCAGGCCAGCCCGTCTGGCACCAACAACCATGCCACGGTCAAAGTCACTTAAATCCCTTTTCTTCCCCGTTCTGATGCTCGGTTTGAACTTCAGCAAGTCGTCTTCACCACGTCTAGACGCCTAAATGCATTGAGTTGCCTGCCAGGTGATTGGCTGATTAGCGATTTGTGTTAACAAGCAATTGAACAGGTGTACCTAATAAAGTGGCCGGTGAGTGTATATCATCATTCAGTCATTTTTCTGTACCATTAAACTAGTTTTATTTCTTGATATTGTAATGATATTTGAATAATTACTGATAATAAAGAATGGCAATTATTTCAAAAAGTTAAAACTTGTTACTGAAGAATATATGATCACAGAACTTTTATTCTTGAAAATGGCACGCGTCTGTCTACATGGCATCATTAGCAGGCGTGCACATAACTGGTGCTCAGGTACTCGTGCGTGCTAAAAATAAATGATGCGCAGCAGAAAACATGAAGGGAAGCGCTTTTCCTACAATCTGTTGTCATCACTTTCCTCCAGAGAAGCGCTTCCCTTCGTGCGCATCATTTATTTTTAGCATGCACGAGCACTTGAGCACCAGTTATGTGCACGCCTGATCATTAGGATATGGCATCACTGAAGGTTGGCACCTCTGCACCCTCTAATTATTATTTTTTATTTTTTTTGCTCCTGCAGTATGCATGCAAGAATGCGAATTTACTGAGAAAAAAAGCGCTTCTTTGTTGAATGAAATCACCCTTTGACGGATTTTGCTTGTTTACAAGTGTTTTGTTTTTTTTCTCTCTCTCTCTATGGGCGGGCCTCAGACCTCCGGCGTATAATTGAACGCCTCGTGCTTCACACTCACCTTTATATATACCTGTTCATTAAAAGTCCTGAGGAGAACCCTGAATTTTGCGCCCTGGTGGTCTAAAGGCTGGTTTTTTTGTTCTGTACTACTGTATGTGTGTGACCTGCGTTGTCTTTGACACTGCACTATCCGGGACTGGATGTAAACTCATGACCTCGGGCATGGCTGGCGAACATTCTAACAAGGAGGCTAAAACCCAAGGGCCCTAGCGTCTCTAGCTAGAACGTCTTGTGGCACTGGGGAGTGAGGTTTACTCACTGCACAGCTGCGTACCATTACATCTGCACATCATTGGGCCAGCACAGAGTAGAGAATTATGGGTAATTAAATGACCCACAGGCTTGTGGACATGCTGATGTGCAGACTCCCCAAGTCTCAACTACAAGTCTTCTCTGCTGCATGTTGAAAGATGCTAATTGATCAAACCACCCACTTCCTGTTGAGTGTGGGACTTGAACCACAAAAGACAAAAGTCCAGTCCCAAATGCCACCCTCACGGACTCACAGACTTAGAACCGCCTTTCTGCTAAGTGCCTGAGGGTTTAGGGCTGTCCCACTATCAAATAGTGGCTTGCACAAGGGCTCTTCGGCAGACATTTTAAGCACTTTTATGCCCACTCTCTGTAAGTCCGCATCCCTGCAGACTTCGGCTAAGGGAATTACCCACAGTTCATAGAGTGGTGACATCAAACATGGAGTTAACAGGGGAAACTATGAAGTTAAGACTGTAAACAACCGTTATCCAGCTGCAGCTGCAGACCCACTACAAACCATGCCCCTTCAAAAAACAGACACATGAAGAAAACCTGCCATATTGGGTGCACAGCTGTGCCTAAATTTTCAAAACAAACCAAAAAACCCCCCCCAAAAAAACATTAATAAGGGTTAAAAATGTAATAAAAACATGAAATCAGAGTAATGCAAACATAATCTGTATTACACACATAGTTTGTCATCAATCAGTTATTTAAATTTTTGCTTGTTGATGCTGTTTAAAAAAAAAAGTAACTTAATTATTGGATAATTAGCTCTCGTCCACAGAGCCTAGAACATGTTCAAATCAGGTAATCAAATCCTTAAACGTCTTGGTCGTGAAGAAGGTAACAAAAAACAAACAAACACACAAAAAAGTAGGCCAATGACAAAGACTTATGCATTTTAATTACATATAAAACCATTTGGATGATATTTTAAATATAAAATTAATTAACCTAATGTGAGGTTAATATGTCAGTCCAGCGTAAATGAAACGGGTAAAAATGGGATTTAGGTAATGTAAGCTACTAATGAACTCAATGTGTTTTAAATGCATTATATTCATTATACAATATATTTATCATGAATAAATCACATTTGTATCACATTCATATGAACCAGTTTAACTGATAAATATGCCTTAAATTAAGTTTATTAGTTTAGGTTCAAACTGCAATCCAAATGGATGAATATCTTATATGCAATTAAAATGGGTAAATCTTATGAGTAGGCCTAAATATTTGTTTCCGTCCATTCCTGTTTATGCCCTTTTGAACCCTTGCAACCGCTTTCACTCAGTCACTTTCCAGGTGACGTCACTAAAGTCTGTCAGGGTTCAGGGGTTAAGGCTTAGGGTGGCATTTGGGATTGGGCCATAAACAACAGTGGAGGAGAATGAGACACTGCCCCTCAGTGGTGATGTGCAGCTATAAAGCTGAACGGGTACGCAGCCGTCTCCAATCGTCAGAGAAAAATAAAAACCAGCCTGAATGACTAACCTTCTACTTCAAATAACCTTTCAATCAAATCTAAGAGAAGAATGTAAAAATAAATCTTGTAATAGCTGGTTGAGTATGAAATGACATTTGAAATTGGGGAAGTACCTCGGATCACCTTTCAGAAGTTGTTGCTCTTGTGTTTTTTTTTTTGCTTCATCACTGAGTCGGTTCTCCGAGTAGAGAGCCACAGAAACCTGTGATTTAGGGAAGCTCTCCATCTATTGGCTGAAGCTGTAAACGGGCAGAGCCTTGCCACAGGCTGATGGGCAGGAAGGGGCCGGCCTTAAGGGGGTGGGGGGTTGGCTGGAAGTGTTTCGGGCAGATAGTTGGAGTAGACACTCTTCTGCTTCCTGCCCGCCTGCCCGCCTGCCTGCCTCGCTTGTTTGCTCCGTGGCTGAGAGAGAGAGAGGGGGAGAGAGAAAATCCCTGTCTAGGCATGGACCTCCGGCTGCAGCAGTGCGTGAGGAATGACAACATTTCACATGGTCATTAACTCCAGTGGCTGAGGCTGAAGGGAGAGCTGCACTGTAGCGCAGTGTCACAGAAGCACCGGGTGCCTCCAGTGGTCGGGACAGCAGGCAGACAGAGGCACACTACGGCTACAGGACTCAGTTGAACGAGGTGGGAGACAAACCATCATACTGGCTTTTCTCGCTCTTTTTTTTTTTTTTTTTTTAAGAGTTTTTTTCAGGAGTTTTGCTGCAGTGTGCGCTATACCAGTCTGGGTGGGGAGGGAAGAGAGACCGAATGTTGTATCTTGCGAGAGAAAGCGGGAGAGGCTACAAGGGAAAGAGAATAGAGCATGGGATAAAATGCACTGGAGCACCGTGAGCTTATAGCCACGCAGTAACTCGACTTTTTGCAGTTTTCAGCGTGGTAGTGGACTTTCTCTTTCAACTCCTGCGGGAGAGGCATTATCGCAGCGGTTGGACTGCCCCTTCCTCAGTGCAGCTCCAAATGTCAGGAACTGCTTTCACCACGAGCTGCATATTTTCACTCCCTGGAGAAAGACGTGTCGTGCTGTGTGGCGTCTGCCCCGCCACTGTTTGCTTTTATTCGATCACACAAAGTTTTTCCTTCTAACTTTTGGTTTACAATTTTTCTAAATATCAGCACGGTTGTTTTTACAATACAGGGTCTGAGAATTTGACACCTTTGTGTATGTGGACAGGAAAGGCTAATGGCCTGAATAAGTCGTGACTTCACAGTTCTGATTAAGCTCAAATCATAATTAACCTTCGGTTGACGTGTCGCTAGCTTTTCACTGTCTATCTAGATTTAGCTTTGAGCTAGACACTGGGTCTGACATGGTCAAGCAGTGGACATTGCTTGCATGGAAAAGGACAGGGCGGTGTCATACTTCTGGCTATGTGCCGAGGAAAAGTGTGTGTTTTCCAAAATGGAAGATCAGTTTGGCCCTTTCTGATGTGGAAAGAATGGGGAAGTCCTCAAATACCAAGTCTTTCTTGTTCAAAATTCTCTTGCTCCATATTGGCACTTGTACTTCGACATAGTATTAAATGGATTTAATAGCAGGTAGGTTTTTCAGATGTTGTTTTAAGGATACAGGTAATCTGATTGCTTTGTGGCTCAAGGGTGAGTTTGCTGAATCAATCAGATCCTGTGGTGGAAGTCATAAATCAGAATAGATACGACTACATCGATACACTGACCCCCGAATCGATCTAAATGTGCTATGAACCGGTCGATGGCTCGATTTTTAACGTTATGAATCAGCTAATTTAAACTTGTTTCACTACGTCCATGTCTTCAAATTCTTGTAAAAGTTCAAAGGTCGGCGGGAGTCTCTCGTGAGACTGTCACGGGAACGTTAACTTTGCGCCGTAAAAATAAAATCAACATGTCCGATAGTGGTAGGTGGAATAACAGATAAATGTACCTGCTTGAACTTTCCGTTCCGTTCACAATTTGTTAATGCTGTCATACCAGTTCAGAACGGCAAACTTATGCTATGCTAACAACAGCTGGCTTTTTGTTCTGGGCTTCTTCCATGCTGCGCTTTGTGCTACTACATGTGGTGCTGCCCCCAGTGGTGAACAAAAGGCGAGCGAAGGCAGAGCCAATGTGCTGCGGCACAGTAGCAAAAACCTGAACAAGGTCCCTAGTTTTTCACGAAATATGTATTTGAAGGTAAGCAATACCACTTTTGGCTTATTCTAATTTCTCATTGTAAATGAGTGCTTATATTAAAGAATTGTATCGGATTGCACCAAATTGAATTGCATCAAAATCAAATTTTTCCATAATCAAATCGTATCCTAGCAAATGTGCCTAGATACGTATCGTATCGGTTTATAAGATAGAGATGCACCCGCCTAAAGTTTACCATTCATCTGACGTGGTTCACATAGATTTACAAGGTGCAAGAGCTTGCATCTTATTTGTATTTTCATTCTGGCTTTTTGGGATTGTTATAGCATGGAACTTGTCAAAACAGTGATAGCAGATCTGAGGCAAATTGTATTTGAAATGTCAGAGTAATTGCTTCCACATTTTCACACCAAAATGTAATCTTAGTATGCCCGATTAACTTGTTAATGATGTTTATGTGAACAGCACTTTTACTTTCTAGCTGTCAACTACACTGTAATTAACTGATGACTCGCCTGAGACCTCTGGCTTTGCTTGAGTAGGCAGGAACACTTGTGCTGGGAAAGTGTCGTTTTACTAAATGCAGGTGTTGATGTCGAGCCAGGCACTGACAATTCGTCTTACCTGTTTTCAGTGAGCAAAAAAAGGTGGATGATCTGCAGAGAAATGGGCCAGTGGTCAGGTCAGGAAAGCCCAGTCCCTTATCATGAGCAGGGCCATTTGGGTCACTGTAGCTAAGGCTATTATGATATGGGACACACTTATCTGCTGACTCTGTGAAATGCCTCTGGTGTTGCCTACTAACAGTAGCTTAGCCCTGGTAGAGCCTCTGCTTAGCTCACTCACTCATTCTTATCACTAATGGTACCTGATGATATTGAACTGCCATAGCTTATGTCGAAGACAATTTCTTAAGCATCATACTAGCATCCATAAATATAAACTAGGCTGCAGGTAATAGCGCTGCACTGATCCTCTATGGAACATGCAAGTGACTGAAGGAGCTTGGTTAGCTTTGTTAAGGGTGGGTGACTTGTACTATTATGCTTACTCATTTTCCATTACTCACTGGAAACTGAAAAATGTCCTGTTTCCCCTCTATAACGAGGGCCTCTCTCCACAAACGTATACCTCTTTTTTTCCTTTTACGCATGCAAATGACCATAAGATTGTGTTTTTACCAGCGTAAAATGATAACAAACGTAAATGCATCCACTCGTGTGCTTGTCCGTCACAGCCATTTGTGTTTCTACTTTATTTTACTGGCAGCACCTGGTTAGCGCCATCAGTCACATGGCTTATGACCAGTGGAAGCCAGGTAGCTTATCATCTCCGCTAAACAAATACGTAGACCAAAGATAAACTGGACCGCACAACCAGAGTGCACAAATACCAGACTAATGGGTTACATATGTGGTATTCAGATGTCACGCCAATGACTTTCACTCGTTACACCCCAGTCCCACTGACTCTCATTCAGTTAAACAGACTGACCAAGATAATGCCCCTGCCAGCTGGACTGAGTAAGCGTCAGTAATCCATAAAGTCTACCACCATGGTGTTTTTCTTCACCTCTCTGCCCTGCTTTATCAAGTCACTCTGTCTGTCCACAGTTTGTGCCAAGGACATGGAGGGGAAATTCATTTAGTAGGAACTCAGCAACAACAGCATAACAGGATATACACTGGGTCAGAGGTTTTTCCTTCTAGGTTTTATTTAATTTGTGGTCATACGTAGGCCGAAATGTAAAGGGGTGTGAGGATTACACATTCAGTTGATAGTGTGCAGACCTTTATTAAATATACACTCATTCAGGGTATTATAAAGCATGTGGTATACAGTTAAAAATGACCCACTGATAATAGGTAGCATAGCGTTAACTTGCATGGCATCAGGATGCCTTGAATAGCAACATGTTTTTCAGTGGCGTCAGAACTGGATCATTTCTGACCAATTCAAAACCACAGCGCACAACTGCTTGTCCCTGAAAGGCATTTTAAAAAAAAGTAGAATCACACAAGGGCAAAGCTATGCTGCTGAAAGCCTTTGGAGCTACAGTGTATGGTTGTGGTACCCGCTCGCTTTCCCCTCTCTTCATATGAGATGTTTTAGTCTCGAGATGAATGCTAAGATCAGTATATACAAGGCCAGGCTGCATGTAGGTGTAATAAATAAGCAAAAGTCAAAAGCTATCCTTTTCATAGCCGCAGGCATGTTGGAGAAGCGTACAAAGAACGGCAGCAGTACTGCATATACTGTCTCTGACCTCAGCTAGTCTTTTTCAGAACAGCCCCATTAATTTTAAAGCATTTTCTTTGTTTCTATATTTTGGTTCTTTTGCCCTTAAGAGTTTTAAGAATGCTATTTCTCAGCTAGAGCAGATAGAATTTGTTAATATGCCACTGGAATATCATTTCACGGTAAGCTTGCTCATTAAACACATAATGAAGAAATATGACATTCACAAAATAATAGCTGGATCTTCAGATATTATATCTTATCATATTATATTATGATATTATATCATATTATATCTCTGCTTTAGAGGTGTTCACAATAACAAATATACATGCTCTATATATTACCATTATATTACAGGGTTAGACACTAGCACTGGCCCAGTGACCCAACTTCAGATTTGTTTGGATTTTTGGGACACTTTTGGCCACAATACTTTATGCTTCACTGGCCTGATGGGTCAACAGGGAAATTGAGTAGTTGCATACGTGTTAAGATGCAGCCATGGCCTGCGATGTTCAAAAATCTTGGCGTTCAGGGCTCAACATTCCAACTGGCACGCTTGTCTGAGCCAGGTCTTCTGTCAAGCAAGTCCACGCTGTTAATTTGTTCACTCAACCAAAGTAAGCAATTTGTCTTAGGTCTGGTTTTAGGTGAAATCTGGCTGCTTTGAACATGCACGTGTCCTGTGTTCAAGCCGTTCATCAAGAGGACGTAAAGACTTCTTGATGAGCTAACCATCGAATGTGTCGAATATTCGACTGAAGGGTGAATTGTTTTTAAAAATTATGGCTGATTAATTTTCCGTCAGTTAACTCTTTATTTTATTGAATAACAAGCTTAGCCTTGCGTCAATTTCAGCTTTGTGTATTTCAGCCAGCAAAATATTGAGAAACAATTTTTTTTTTTTTTTTCGAGACGGCAATCAAATCACCTTGGCATTGTTGTAGGCAAATATTCTGTGCATTTTGGGGAATAACCATGCAAATGTTTTCCTGCCTGGTTTTTGTCGTACCGCCACGACTCTGCTTTTAATCTTCAACCCACACTATTGTTTTGAATACCTGTCATGACAAACATTATTTTGTTTTGCCTGTTGAGTCCCCTGTGAGACTTTTTAAATGACCCGCAGCACTTCCGAACAACATAGCCGTTCTGCTCAAATTTATAAAGCATTCCAATGCTGTAAGCCTCTAGTATTCCCCAGACAAAACTAAAGTTACTTTTTTCCCCCCCCAGTTCCAGTTACTTTCTCAATCATTTGAGGCCTCGATTTCACAGAAATGGCACCATTGTCCCCCAACACTTTTTGAAAAAGTAGGTTAGCTTGATAACAGACTTCTTATATGGCTTCTAAAAATAAGAAGGGATTAATTGTTAAAGGTCAGATCTGACATGATTCCTACCTGACTGTCTCTTCTGCAGCGACTGGCTCATTCCCGGGGGAGATGGTGTGAAATTAAATCCTGCCATGAAGAGTGCAGTCTGGGCGTCAGTATGATTTGGCAAGCAAGTTTCTCATCTCATTTCACATGATCAGCACTAAAGTGGGACAATATGATTACTTAGACAATGGTCTGGATTCAAAGACTTGGAACAGTACAGGACTGACGTGCGATTTGCAGGAAAAGCATCTTTGTTCTGCCAGCTGTCTAAGGAAAGTGTACCTGTCCGTGTTACCACCATAAGAAGAGGCAGACTATGGAAGATAAAAAAAAAAAAAAGCAACTGTACTTCCTATTGGTTAAATATATCTCATTCTATTGTCTTTAGATTCCTTTAATATATTTAAACTGTAAGATAAATGACTAAACTGAAATCATTTCGTGGATTAAGTTATACACAGGAAGTACAAATGTCCATTGTTTGTTATATGCTACAAGTATAAGGTGGATTGTATGTGGTCATAGCTTGGACCTAGCCGAACCTAAACTTGCCAGTATACAGTCAGGTCCAGAAGTAATTGGACAGTGACCCAATTTTTGTGATTTAGTCTCTGTACACCACCACAATGGAGTTGAAATGAAACAAGATGTGCATGTAGTATCGGTGGGCCGATAATATCGGCTGATATGAGCCTTTCACAAACATATTGGTATCGGCGTTATTTTTGCCGATATGAAAACTTTTATTTTACCTAATGAACAATGCAGAAAAACACTCTGGCTGTTGGAAATGGCGTCATTACATAGTTTGTCCAGCAGAGGACGGTCGGACGGCATTGTTTACAATGCTGTCAAGCATGGGCGGGACGACCCCTTGGTCACATTAGCTACAAGAGGAAAAGCGACCACCTGCCCTTTATTTTCAATCAGAGTGGGCGTTTTACAGCAACAAGAGACAAGTGTTCGCTATGCCGCCGCCTAGGCAGGGCCAAAACAGATGAGAAGCAGGCAACACAGCGACTGCCAATCCAATTGAAGGCAACGCGACGGCAGCGTGATGTTCATTGTAATATGTTTGGCTTTTTTTCTCTTATATTTTGTAAAGTTAGTGAGAAATAAACACTTTTTTTTAGGTCTACACTACAATCACATCTTTGTTGCTTCGTTTCCATTGTGATGATGTACAGAGGTAAAGTTGCAAAAAATGTCACTGTTCAATTACGTCTGGGCCTGACTGTAGAGATGCAAAAAGGTAACAGAGATGAAAGTCTTCCAAATATTTGCGGATATCCGGTTTTTCGACTGAATCAAGACAATTTTCCAGGAAAAGGATATGGCTTTGGCCATTTTTGTTTAGTTTGGCTCGTTTGACAGAGCGATGGACGACCTGACAAGAAATTCAGCCAGTTTGATTGGAAATCTGGTAGGGACTGTTCTGTTCACTATGTGTCTATTGACAAAAAGTCTCTCTGACCCAGTGTTTGTGTTCCGTCACGGAGTCTTGTTGAGGTTTAAAAACCCAGAGTCATTGTGTCGTGTCGGCTAAGCTAATCTTGTAGCTGCTGCATTCAACATCAAGATGTTGTGTGACTATTGTTTTCGGCAACATTAGCAAACTTTACAGTATCCACTGTAGTCATCTACTAGTCCAAACGTTTTTATCATTATCAATGTACGACAGCAAACGGATAAAGTTACTGCGGAAGTTACGATTACCAAGTTAACTTGACGTCTTCCTCTTGTAACTTTCATGGTATTTAGCAAACCTGTTCGTACGTTACTGCCACCTACTGGACTGGAGTGTGTAGCAGCAGACTGACAAAGCAACAAAGTAAAAGTCCTACATTGAAAATGTTATTTAAGTAAAACAAAAGTATTACTCTCAAAATATACTCAAAGTACAAAAGGTAAAAGTACTCATTATGTAGAATAGCCCGTTTCAGAAAAATATATATTATATTATTGGATTGTATTTCTCATTATTGCACTTTATTTTGATATGATGTTATGGTGTCTTTCACCTCAGTGTGTTCGGCGACATTGTGCAGTGCAAATACCGTTCTAATAAATCTAATAATGTCGTATAATTCCTAACTTTATGTTGATCAGAAACCAGACAGGATTTGCCT
The DNA here is from genome assembly GCA_900302635.1 of Chatrabus melanurus. Classification (NCBI taxonomy): domain Eukaryota; kingdom Metazoa; phylum Chordata; class Actinopteri; order Batrachoidiformes; family Batrachoididae; genus Chatrabus; species Chatrabus melanurus. The sequence goes on from OMMV01108800.1 coordinate 10,523, forward strand.
GTTAGATTACACCAGAATGCACCTCAGGGCATTTAGAATTTCAAAATTTCATGGGGGAGGTCACCCAGACACCCCCCCACCCCTTTTTGGTGATCCCACCTACTCCACACAAAAAAGATCAGGTTATTTTTTTCCTGGCTTTCATCACTGAATAAAAGATCCACCTACTACAGCACATTTAAATATGCTATAGTGCCTTCACCTTGTTTATTATGTTTGATGCTATAGCATAGCTTCTCATAATCAGCCATAGACTGTCCCCAAGGACTGAATTTCCAGTCTGTGAAATTAAGGTAAAATGTGACTGTCACTCCATTGACTGCTTGATTGAGTTCCATCGTAAAATTTTGCTTACTGTTCTCTCTCTGCCTGGTCTGAAGCCCACCTGTCCATTCCTGAGCTCCTGTTCAACTCCTCATCTTATCCTGTTAATCACAGCTTTCTCCATCATCACCTTACAGAAACTGCACATAAACCGAATTCTGAAGTGTACAAATGAGACGGTGATTACACATGTAGGATGATGCTTGGGTCAAAGCTTTTTTTTTATCTGTACTTAATCCAAATCTGACAAGATTTAAAGGACTGCACACTTGGAAGTAAACTCTTTCCTGGTTTGTCTTCACAGGGAATTTGTCAAAAGGTTTCTTCTTCCCAAAATTGTAGCATAAATAGTTTGACTACAAGTCTTAACTCGCCTTCATTAACACCAAGTGGAGCTTGTCATATGCCTTTAGAGGTTGTTTTAAATATTGACCTCATAGGTTTACAGCCTTTCTTGCTTTAATTCCAATTGCATTGGAAGACTGAGTTAAATCTGGCATTTGTTCCTGATCTGTGTGATTTTATATGTTTTAAACAGTAAAGAAGTATTTCAACCATAACTGTAGGTTTTTTACAACCTTTCTCTTTCCTTGAGTCTGCTCACCCCACCCCCTTTGCCCTCCCCCAGTTAAAGGAAAATGTTTCCAGATGTGCCAAGAACAGAGCTCCCTGTGCAGTAGCTTAGTAATGGATTTTGTACATTCAAGCTAAAGGTCACTTCCTCAGATTGTTGCCCCGCCAGTTTGTTATCCCCGACGACCACGATGAAGCAAGGTGTGCGTACACGCATTTTCTACATGAGTGTAAGTCGATAGCTGCTATCAATGAGGTGATATCAAGTATGTAGAGCAGGAAACCAGTGAATATGTCAGGGCACAGGGCAGCATCATAATCATGTCTGGCACTGGCATACAAGCCTGTCTTGGTTCCTTTCTGGCTGCTGGATGGCTGCCTGAAATAGTGCTGGTCTGTGCGCTTTTCTATTGGCTACACACCATCCCTCCATGCATGGCTGCACAGGGTGGGTTGGACTGTGGGGCTACTCCATTTCAATGCTCTTGTCCACCGTCTCACAGCACAGAGTCTCTTGCTGTTCACTCCTTTGTGTGCAATATGATGGAGAACCAGAGGGCTTGTATAGTCACCCATACAGTCGCATGCAGTCGTGATTAGAGAATTTAAACCCAAGTAGCTCCTGAATATCCTCACAACTGCCTTTTCTCTGTCAATGAAGGTTTTCAATCATTTAGATGGGCGATATCTAGAAGTTTACTCTACAGCAACTGGACTTCTTGTTGGTTTTTAAGTAGGGATGTCTCAATCTCATCGAAGTGATCAGAATCGGACCCGATCAAGGCATTATTTGATTGATTGGTACCAGATAAATTAAACACAAGTCACACAAATCAGTGCACCTTTGGCCTCACTTCACTTCATAAGCGCAGTGCAGACAGAATGAACCGGCAGCGCCCTGCTCCTCGGTGCACATTTTAAAAGCATATTTATGCGCGCCGCGGTGGCGCAGCAGTCTAAGCGTCAAGCTTTTTAGCTTGGCGCAGCTGCCCCCGAGGATCGGGGGGTTCGATTCCCGGTCTTGCCAGGGCCGAGTATGGCCGGCGCAATGGGAGCGGCAACAATTGGCCTCGCCGCTCCGAGGGAGGACTCGGCAGGACGAGCCGTCCGTAAAATGTCCCTGGACGCCCCGGAATCATGGTACGGGGCTAGGCGGGCACGGCTTGGAGAAGGCGTGCCTCGTCATTCTGGCCACCGGGGGGCAGGGGCAGAACGGTGAGTCCATGTTAGAGCGGTTGCTAATTAAGTTTAAACGGGGGGGTTTAATTGACTACTAAATTGGGGA
>OMMV01108845.1:0-11552 GCA_900302635.1 Chatrabus melanurus
CTGTCACACCGTCCTTGTACATATCCTGCACCGCCCTCACATACTTCTCTGCCAGTCCAGACTTACTCATAATGGAAACGCTCCACTGACAGCGTGGTGCCGCGACAACAACCTGCTCCTGAACACAAGCAAGAAAGATTTCAGGAAAAAGGCACACAACATCCGGCCACTTCACATTAACGGGGTCTGTGTGGAGAGGGTCTCAGACTTCCGGTTCCTGGGAGTTAACATCAGCGATGACCTGACCTGGGGACTGCACACTACGGAGCTGGTGAGAAAGGCCCAGAAGAGACTCTACTTCCTGAGGGTTCTCAGGAAGAACAACATTTCAGAGAAACTTCTGGTGTCCTTCTACCGCAGCACTGTAGAGAGCGTCCTGAGCTACTGTCTCTGTGCATGGTTCTCCAGCTGCAGAGTAGCACAGAGTAAAGAGCTCCAGAGGGTCACACGCGCTGCCCAGCGGATAGTCGGAGGCCGTCTCCTCCCACTGGAGGATATACACAACTCCCGCTGCCTCAAGAGTGCTGCAAGGATCCTCCAAGACCCCTCACACCCCGGACATGGACTGTTCGAACGTCTGCCCTCGGGCAGACGTTCGAAGAAGTTTCTGAGTATCTGAGTATCTGAGTTAGTGTATATGTAGCACACAGCTGGAGTTGTCTGCCAGAACTAGCTCACGGGGTCGCTTCATTTGTTATTCTAATCCTAACGAGCATTTCTGAATGTTAAATGTGAAACATGCATTGTGCATGTGCATTAAAGTTCGTAGGAATATGCACAAAATATCACACTTAACTTTTCGTAATATATACACAATTCATCATGAGAATACGTTGACCTGCCTGCCTGTCTGTCTGCCTGTCTATCTATGAATCTGTCAGTTTTTCTTTTTCTTTGTCTGATTGACTTTCTCCATCTCTCCTGCCATGTGAAATTTGGTGTTTTTACTATCCATCTTTCTCGCCCTCCTCCATCCTTTTTCTTTCTGTTTTGTATCTATTTCATGAATGCACACACACACATTACTATAAACTATAAAATTATTTGTCGTTTTAAAAATAAGTCGCATTTTGAAAGCAGCAGGTGTTATGGAGATTAAGGGGTTTGGGGGTTTTTTTTTTTAGAGTAAACTCTCTTTTGCGCAGTACTGGTTGTTTTTGGTCATGCTGAGTGGGGGTTGTTATCAAACAGTTATTCCCTCAAACACGAGAGTCACTTGTGTTGGGTTGGACCGGTTGTCTGCCTGGGTGGTTGCTGTCCAGAACCCAAGGTGGTTCCGTGGTGTGGTGAATGCGGTGCACCAGCACATGCTCCCAGACCTGATCCTAACCTGTCGTGCGTAACAATTCAATGTAAATCTCAGTTACTTGTGAATCTTATGAAGTGACCTTTCATTTGACTTTTGACTCAAATTGAGTCATTTCATCTCAATTTGCCATTTCTGGTGAAAGGAGCAGAAACATTCTTGCAAACTCAAAAAGGCCCTTGCGGGTATTGTAGGTTAGGTTAAGGATTAGAATTTTGCCTGTCTTCACCATCACAAAACTTTACAAGGACATGTTTTTTGTGAGAGTCCCCAATTACTTCTCGCAACAGTTTCTGACTAAACTGTAGCATTTGCCAAACTGTTTGTAGAGTTTTCCATCTTAATCTAGTTATCATAGATCCTGGTGTCCTGTTGCTTCTTGACTAAATAGAAACTACCAGAAAGTGTGTGCACAAAGGTTTGCGGTGTGTATGAAAATGATTTTTCATAGCTGTATAGCCACTGTGTGTGTGTGTGTGTGTGTGTGTGTGCCTCTCTATGTGCATGTGTGTATGCACAGGGTTCTTCTTCCCAGACGACAAGAGGGACCTGACCCCACTAACCAGAGGTTAAGTGTTCCGTCTCACTTTCTCTAACATTCCTCTCTCTCTCTCTCTCTCTCTCTTCCTCTCTCTCGATATAACACACTATTCCCATTGCTATTTTTCCGACCACTGAAACTGTTTTTCTCAGTCACGTTCTCATTCTTCTTCATTTCCTGGGTTTGTATTGAGTGGTCTACTGCCACTCTCCAAATGCTTACCATTGACATCCCTGTAAACATATTACTCTTTAATATTTTAATACTTTTGTTGACTTATTTTGCTTTTACTTTTATTTGGCATTATGGGAATTGAGAATGTCTTTCTTTTTTTGTCCACTTACTGTCGTGCCCAGTCCTGGGATTTGAACTGGTCACTGTACAGTTAAACAAATATTTTTCAAGTATCTCAGCTGTAACCATGCTCAGATTTTTGTCCCAAGCATGCTTTGAATTACAGGGGGTACATTTATACATCCATATTAGCTTTAATTGTATATATCGCAATATATTTCAAATATTCCTGCCTAGAAGAATTGTGTAATACGACTACAGGTACCTTAAAGTGGATCTTACCATTTATTAACCGTAGTTAAATGTCTTCTCTGCCCGCCTCACTCCCATCATTGCAATGGCTAATTTAAGTCTGTGGACCAGTGTGTGACGCAAGCTGGGGCCCACTTTGAAATCTGAAAATCTTCCTGGGCCCATTGTCAAAACCCACTTATTCCAGTTAAGAGTCGCAGGGGGGCTGGAGTCTATCCCAGCGGGCATATATACAGTATATATAAAATGTGTTACACTAGGTTGGGATAAATGCAGAATAATACATAAATTGGCTTTATTTTATTACTTCTGATTACATTTTTAAAATAATCAAATATTTTTGGGCAATTTAAACCTTTATGACAAAATTGCAAATAAAAGTCATTTTTATTAGTTTAGTTTTAATGACCTGCCCCTGGTGGGCCCACACTTTGGGAATCACTGCTGTGGTAGGTTCATTTATGTAGCTATCTAGCTTGTTTAACTAACATTTACCGTACCAAACATTGGCTAACTAATATCACTGTATTGTCATTATATAATTCACACTCTGTTGTAAAGTATGGCAAGGTATTGTTCTAAACTGTTTAAACTCATTTGATTGTATTGTCAGAAACAAACGAGGTGCCTGTTTTCCACTTCCGACTCAACAAATCAACTGGATTTTACGGCACATGTTTTATTGAGTGTCGTGTGCACTTTAGCAAGCAGTAAAATCAAATCCAAAGCAAGCAGCTCTCTGTATTGTAGCTCTGCTCCTGTGTGTGCGTATGTTTTTGTGCTGGTTTGTTCATCGCTGAGAGACTGAGAGAGTCAAAAGTCCCTAATCCCTGCCATCAGAGACTTCTCAACACACACACATTCTTATCAGTCTGCCCACTGAACCATTATGAAGTGGTGGTGTGTGTGTGTGCAGCTTCTGTGTGTTGATCAGGGGATACCAGTCCTCCCATGACAGAGGTAATCCTGTTCAGTGGCAGGTCTGGATATCCCAACTGGTGTGCACGTGTGTGCATGTGTATGTGTGTATATCCTGTAGCAGCAGGACATAGCGCCCAAATCTGCTTGGCTACTTGTCTGCCTGTGACTCAATCAGTGGCAGACGCCTGTCTCTCTGCTGTCACTTCTGTCCGTCTGCAACACCGGGTGAACTTACATATTCCACCAATTCTGAGTCTAATGGGTTGCTGTTCTGCTGACAGTGATGAAGCTGCTTGGTGTCATACCCTAAAGATTTTAGCTGCTGTTACACCTGTCCGAGTTTGGTGATGTAACGGGTCGAGCTGCAACTCGGCGCACTTCAACTGATTTCTCCAAGCAGCACTGGCCTGGCCTCGCAAAGTACTCTCCCAAGCAGGCACACCGCCCCACAAAAGTCTTTTTTTTTCTTTTTCTTTTTCTTTTTTTTTGCTAGAGCTCAGTGGACTCCCTGACACCTCGACCTCGCCTACACATGCTCAGGATGACCTGGGAAAGGTAGGGCACAACTCGATGTAACTCTGTGCAAACTTGGCCTGAAAATTGGATGCCAAGGTCCATTAGCCTGCACTGTTTGTGCAGGCTCAATACCCCCTTTTGGTCTACCCTCCCCTCCCACAGGTGTCAAAATAAGGTACAAAGCAGAGTTATTAACATGAACCTGGGATGGACTGACATCCCGTCCAGGGGGAGCCATGGACTCTCGTCTACTTCAAGCCATGGGAACTGGAGATAAGCACTCAGGGCCTATAAGGGCTTACTTACAGAGTTATTAAAGTTGTATTTTTTTCAATTACCGTAATAATAACTTGTATTTCATTGTTAATTTATGTCTTCAATTATGTTTCATGGTCCTATTAAGCACTATTTTGCATCCCTGTTTGCAGAGTGCATGCGCTTTGTGAACCTGCTTATGTAAGGCGCATCTGAGAGTTATGCTTTAAATAAAGAAATACACAGTGCTGGACTTTAGGTTTTCTTGGGCTAAGGCGCAAACTCTTTATGGTGATAGACAATATCAACACACAAGCACAACGATTGTTCACACCCCATTTTTTGACATAAATAGGTACAAAAATGAATGCAATTCAGCTTGTCATTGCTACAGTGCAAGCAGTGGGCTTGAAAACCATTGGACATCAGGTGGAAATAGCAATAACACTTCTGTTGCGTTGTGAGCTTCTTTGTGCGGATTGGAAGATCGGGGGCTGCGTGATAAACATAAACCTTGCACCATGTTGGGGTTGTTTCTCAGTGTTGACCACAACAGTATTGAAAGCCACAAAATCACTTTGGGTCCTGGATGGCAACCACCCAGGCAGACAACCGGTCCATCCCCACATCTCTAAAACAGCCATCTATCTGCTGCAGCCAGGTGAAGCGTGGGCATCCCCTTGGCCTTCTCCAGTCGCTGTAGTCCTCAACTCTCAGGCACCTATGTGCTGGATCATGCATAGAGAAATGTGCCACATGGCCAAAATGTTGAAGCCGATGAAGAAGTGATATGCTTCATCTTAGTCTCCCTAAGTAAACGCTCGTTTGACACAAAGTAATTCCAGCGGTACCCAAGGATCCTCCAAAGAGACCTAGTACCAAAGACATCCAGTCGTCACCATAGGTTGCTAACTAGAGTCCAAGTCTCACAATCATACAGTAAGACAGGTAGCACCAGGACCCTAAGGACATGGACCTTCATTCTCCTGCAAAGATATCGGCTTCACCAAACACCTCTGTCCAGTGACCTCATGACTCCATTAGTTCTTCCCAGCCGTCTCTCGATCTTAAAGGCTGAGGACCCAGAGACATGAATGTCACTGCCAAGATAACTGAATGTCTCTACAAGTTCAACACTTTCACCACATACAGATACACTTCTGATGGCAGAGTCCAGGAAGTCATTAAAAGCCTGGATCTTGGTCTTGATCCAGGACAGACCCAGACATTCCAAAACCTGACTCAGCTTCTCAAGTGCTACAATAAGGGTATTCTGCAAAGATCACAGCATCAAGAAGAAGTCAAGGTAAGTAAATCTTTCCTTGCTAACAAAAGTACCGAAGTCACTGGTTTCCACAACCCGACCCAACACCCAGTCCATGCAAGCATTGAACAGCATAGGAGCCAGAACACCTCCCTGACAAACACTAGTTTTCACTGGGAAAAACTCAGAGTCTCTGCCTCGGCTCCATACAGCACTCAAACTAACTGCGTATAGGCTGGCTATGATGTCCAGCAACTTTGTGGGGATCCCACAAATTCTCAGGATGTCCCAGAGAGCAGTCCAATCAACTGAATTGAGCGCTTTGTGAAACTCAACATAGGCTGCAAAGAAGAACTGCCGATATTCACGTTTGCATTCTTGGAGTTCTCGCAAGGCTACAATGCGGTCGATGGTTGACTTCTTGGGCGTGAAGCCAGACTGTTCTGGTCACTGAGCAGCAAGTAGCTGGAACTGAATCCTATTAAGAATAATCCTTGCAAGCACCTCCCCCAGCACAGAAAGCAGTGTACTACCCCTATAGTTGTTGTAATCCATGCGATCACCCTTTCCTTTCCAAATTGGGACAAGTCCTTTCTTCCAGTCCGTAGGGATGATATCCGTCTCCCAGATTGAAATAAAGATTGTTTGCAATGCCAGAAGAACAGCATCCGCACCTGCCTGAAGGAGTTCAGCTCCGATACTGCAGATCCCTGGAGCTTTCCCTGCCCTCAGTTGTTTCACGGCCTTTGCGATCTCACAAACATTTGGTGGTTCACAGTTGAGTGGAGAATCAGCCTCAAGAATCAAGTGAACTGGAGATGTCTAACATCCCAGCAGGAGGATCAGCTTGATACAACTGCTCAAAGTAGGCAGCCCAATGTGACAGTACAGCAGAAGTATCTGTCAGGATTGAACCATCTTCTGCCATGACTGCAGTGGGACGAGGTGTAGGCTTGGAGGAACAAAGTGCTTTGATTTCATTGTAAGCAGGTCGAGGGTCACTAGACCACAGATGGTGTGTCACCTGATCATAGATTCCTCTAACAAATGCCTCCTTGTCCACTCTCAGGGCTATCACAACCTGCTTGCTCAGCTACCTGTACAACTTAGAATTTTTATCAAGCCGTGCACTACAACTCCTCTGGATGATATTTAGAGTGTCCTGAGATATGAAACACCTCCTCCTATGGACACTGGCAATTCCAATACAATCTTCAGCAACTAGATCAAGAGGTCATCATCTACTGTCGATGGTGATATCTTCAAAATACAAAGAGCATTTTCAGTCCTACTTGGTGGATACACTCAGTGGACCATCGTCTTGCAAAACCAGTCATGTTAAGGTCATATCTAACTTTAAGGTCAAATCAGAGGTCATTGTCTAAAATACATCAATGACAAGATCTCAGGAACAAGATGAGATACTGGAACACTGTTTTCTGCATGGACTTCTGCTCTCCTGCAGCTAATAAATGTATCAGATCTCTGACATCAATAATGTTACGTGATGACATCATGTGAAGTCAAAATATTTGCTGGCGGCAGCGAGTTACCGTAATCATCTGGATGCCTTGTTAATTAAAAGAAATGATGCCCAGTCTAAAACACAATTGTGCGTCAGATCCACAAGCTGTTCAGGCAGAAATGGAGCAGTTGTGTAAAAGTGGCAGAGCAAAAAAAAAACAAAACAATGCAAAACTCTCGAAGCTTCTGCAGAACACTGAAAGAAAGAAAATGACCGTTATGATTTTATGTTGGAGGTGTGTGTGAGCTTATGTAAACCTATTTGCATCTCGTTTACCACATACCCATTAAATCAGCAGTTGGTTGTGGTGTTACAGAGGCACACCAGCATTATTGTGCTGTGTACAAGTGGGTATGTTTATCCGTGCAAGCTCATATGTTTTGCGAACATAACAGTGTCTGTTTTTTTTTCAGAATAACCAGCGGGGGGCTAATGGAATGGCTTTGTTGGTTTAAAGGAATTACTAGCCTCCTTTGCCAACATCAACGCATAATCTGCTTTACTGGCATTGCTGGGCTCACTGCCACACCACTGACAGTACCTACAAACACACAAACCACAACCAGCCAGACTCCACGACAAGATGCTAACTCTCTGGTGAAGAGACTCAATGAAGAGAGCGTATGAGGAAAAAAAGAGGAAAGGGATTAGGTAGACAATAAGAAAAGGAAATGAGGTATGAGGTGAAGAGACTGAGAGGGGGAGGGCAACAATGGAGGAGTTGGGGTTAGACTCACAGATGGGAGGGGACTGGGAAGACAAGATGCTGCAGGGTTATCAGCGATTAACAGTTCCACCCTATAGAACATCGGGTTGGACTTCAAAGAAAGAGCTGCATTTTGTTTCCGGGCCTTGAGTGTAACCCCGTTAGGAACATTAACAAACACACACACACACACACACTCAAAGTTTGAGAATGACAGACAGCGAAGTACGTGAGGGAAGATGGGAGAGATTGAAACCAAGAGGATGATGGGCCTACAGGTATAACTTGGTGTATTTTGTTTTTAGTTCTAAGATGTTACATTTTTTATGTTTTGACTGATATTTGATGATTTGATTTCTATGAAGTTGATTTTGAAACTAAAAAGTAAATGGACAAACTAAAATATTAAAATTTTAAATTGTCATTTTTAATATTTTGTTGCAAATCCTTTGCAGTGGTTGACTGCTCAAAGTCTGAAACCTCCAGACTGATGATGCTCTGTCAGGCCTTCACTATATTCTTGCTTGTTCTCGGTGCATGTTTGAAAGGAATGTTCAGTCAGATTCAGGTCTAGGAATTGATTTGGTTATTGCAGATTATTCCAATTCTTTGCCATGAAAAGTCTTGTATTGCAGTGTGATTTTGGGTCATTGTCCATCTGTGGACTCCAATGGGTTTTGAAATATTCAGCTGAAGCTTACCAGATAATATTGGTCAACAGTATAGGCTTTAAAATTCATCCTTCTGTACTGCAATAACTACAGTGGTATTACACTGCTCTCTGTACCAAGAAAAGTGCTTGCAAAAATAATTCCACACAGGATTCAGTCCCCCTTACTTGCTGCTCAGTGACCAAAGCAGTCTGGCTTCACACCTAGCTCTGTGAGTACTCATTGAATGCAAGCACGAATATCAGCAGTGCTTTTTTGCAGTCTATGTTGATTTTCACAAAGCGTTTGATTTGGCTGACCAGACTTCTCTCTGGGACATCCTGAGAATCTTCAGGATTCCCAATAAGTTGCCACCCACCATAGACAGCCTATACACAGATACTGTGAGTGCTGTGCAGAGCAAGGGCAGAATCTCTGACTTTTTCCCAGTGAATATTGGCATTCATCAGGTATGCATTCTGTGTCCTACACTGTTCAATGCTTGCATGGACTGAGTGTTGGATAGTGTTATGCGAGGAAAGGTGTCTTGACCTTGACTTCGTGAACAATCCTGTGATCTTTGCGGAATCAGTGGATGGCCTGACTGCAACACTAGAGAAGCTGAGTGAGGAATTGGAGTGTCTGAGTTTGCAATTGTCAAGACTAAGATCCAGGCTTTCAATGATTTTCTGGACTCGGCCATCAGAAGTGTACCTGTATGCAGTGAAAGTGTCAAACTTATCTCAGCAGTGACATTCACGTCTCTGAGTCCTTGGTCGTTGAGATGGAAAGACAACTGAAAAGAGCTTATGGAGTCATGAGGTCGCTGGACAGAGGTGTTTGGTGATGCAGATACCTTTGCAGAAGTCTTTAGGATCCTGGTGCTTCTTATCTTTCTGTATGGTTGTGAGACGTGGATGCGAAGCAGTGATCTAAGGCATTGATTGGATGTCTTTGGTACTAGGTCTTGTATCCTTGAGTACTGCGGGAATAAGTTTGTGTCAAGCGAACAATAACTTTGGGAGACTCAGATGAGGAGTATCACTTGCATTGTGAAGGAATGTTAGCTGTGATATTTTGGCCATGTGGTGTCTTTCTCCAGACATGATCCAGCATGCAGGTGCGCCAATATTGAGGACCTCAGCAGCTGGAGAAGGCCAAGGGGACAGCCTTGTTTAACCTCACCTCTCTGTAAGATATTTTTCCAGAATATTTTGATAAACTCCAAGCCTGTCTTTCTGTTTTTGTAAATTACCTGTGGTTTAGATCCTGGGATAAACCCTCTCTACAATATCTTCCATGACAATGTCTTCTCTTGATTGTTAACAATTAGGGTGATCCCTGCAGGGTGTTCTTGATCTGACCAACTAGTTTGAAGGGATTTTTCTTCACCCTGGGAACAAATCTTCTGACATCACTTTTTTTAAAAATCTGTAGTCTTCCAGGCCTTTACAATAGGCGGAACCACTATGCACTGCCTTCCTCAATGCACACATGGGTGTGCGCACAGGCACATAGTAAAATGCTCCATCAAAATACAAAAGTAGAGAGAGAGTGAGAGTGGGAGAGGTCTGAGATCTGAGAGGAAAAGAGAACAATGGCTTTAAGTCTTGACAAACACTTAGCTGAGGCCTTTAGACTGACACTTTAGAGCAGACATGTCTGCCTGCATACCAATAGCAAACATTGTCACTACCTATCCAACTCAGAGGCTTTTGATGTTCTATTCACAGAGACAGAGATGAACGAGTAAGGAGTGGAGGAAGGAAGAATCAGTGTGGTGAAGGAAATGGAGGAGCAAGGAAGAAAAGAAGTAAGGGAGGATAGAAGGAAAGAAGGAAGGAGGAATCAGTGCAATGAAGGGAATGGATAATGGATAAGGAAGGAAGTGAAGAATGAAGGAAGGAAGGAATTAGCTGAAAGAGTAAGACCTCTGTTTTGGCAGGAAAACTTTTTGTCCACCATTCGCTATCCATTTTTGTTTTTCCCATTTCTCTTTATCTGATATCTAGATGCAACACAGTATCGCATATATTCATGTCATAGTCACGAATTATTGGTCTATGGATTTGTGCTGAGCAACACATATTTTAGGGAAAAAAACGCTCCACAGCATGAAAACAAAACATGTTCCACAACACCAAATATATAACCGGTGCATGGCTGGTTTCAAAATGGGGACGTTCTTGTTGTGAGGCAGGTGCACCATGAGCGCGCCACTGTACTGTTAAGTGTAATAGTATTGTGTGCAGGTAACAAAACTTATCTCTGTTTCGGTGATGTATGCTTATTTGTAAACCTATTTTTGTTGCCCGTAACAACACATTGGCTTGCATGGTGGTCATGCACCTGCTTCGCAACAAGCATGTCTTTGGCCCAAAGACATGAATGGCTAGGGGGAGAGACTAGAAACTTCAGTGAGATGTGAAAGGAAGTGGTCCAAACTGAAAGTGAGAGAAACACAAAAATACCTTTTTTTCCCCTGAAATACATGTCACTCAGCCCGAATCAACATTCGTGACTATGACGCAAAAAGACGTGATACCAGGTTGCTAGACCACAGGTACAAATCAACACATTCTCACTCCCAACTCATCACATTTTGACGTTCGGTCAAAAAAATGGTTTTGCTTCAATATGTGATGACTTGGGTAGCCCCTTCGCATAGTGACGTGCGGGGAAACACTAACCCTAACCATAACCTTAACCATGACCATCACCATAACCAAAACATAGGTGAATGTCCCCTGATGACGTGGAAGTCAAGCAGATAGTTCTGTGTGTTGTCAAAGAGAAATGATGCTGCTGTAAAAAGACGAAAGGGCTACCTAACTCATCACATAGTGACGCACATTGGCACTGGCCAAGCATAAATATGTGACGAGATGGGAGTGAAAATGTGTAGTGTGTGTGTATATATATACAGCGGGGAAAATAAGTATTGAACGCGTCAACATTTTTCTCAGTAAATATATTTCTGATGGGGCTATTGACATGAAATTTTTGTCGGTTGTCGGTAACAACCCAAGTAATCCACACATACAAAGAAATCAAAACATATATGTCCATAAATTAAGTTATGTGTAATAAAGTGAAATGACACAGGGAATAAGTATTGAACACATGAAGAAAAGGAGCTGCAAAACGGCATGGAAAGCCAAGAAACCAGCTAAAATCTGTCAATATTTAGATAGCAATCCTGCCCCCTATCAGTGCAAATTAATATCAGCTGGTTTAGTCCTAATTGATGGCCTATAAAAGGGTTTCTCATAACAAAGGCATCACACAAGAAGCATCACATGATGGGTAAAAGCAAAGAGCT
>OMMV01108917.1:3763-15496 GCA_900302635.1 Chatrabus melanurus
AATGCAAAGTGAATTAATAAGAAAAAAGGGGAAGGAGATATGATGATGCAGTTTATTTGTGAGAAGAGAGTTGATCGGGTCACAATGTTAAGAAGGTGGGTTTAATATTTTTTAAGAATATTTTACAATAATAACAGCCTTACAGTCCATTATAAGACAGAATGCAGATTAAAGGTAAGACGTAAGTGGATTTGGAAGTTGCTTTTTAGGAGTCGTATTCAGTATTTGGTGCGATTCGTGGATCGTCATCTGTGGCTGACACTGTTCACATTGTTAGCAAATTAAACTTTTTTTTTTTTAAATTTTGCTTATATTCTCCACTTTCTCTTCCTTTCCATTGAATTTGATCTGTAATCTGTTCTCGCAGACTCTGAGGATCTGACTCGACATGTTTTATTTTCTATACTAGATTGTTAAAATTGTTTATCTGGTTATACGATATGCACTTACGGATTTGTATAGCTTTATGTAGATGATATTGAAATGTGAATCTGTTGTACATGCAGGAAATAAGTGCTTGCACCTTTGCGTTTTATCCTTTGGGTGTTTTTTTGAGTCATAAATAATATTCCCCCCCCCCACATATTTTTCCACTTTATTCCTCAGTCTCCTTTTCCTCCTGCTCTCCCACTCTTCCTACGCCATTCTTACGGGATGGGTGGAGTCTCCAGGGTATCCCAGAGGTTATTCTCCACATTCTAATCTCAGCTGGAGCAGGTGTGCCCCTAAAGGTCACACGGTCTCACTTAAACTCATCCACTTGGACCTGGAGGACAGCAAAAACTGTGAAAATGATGCCGTGAAGGTCAGTTCCCCTGTACAAATAAAAGATCAGAGGTTAATATTTATTTCAAACAGTTATTTAAGGAATATTGTGCTATCAGAGGTCAGAGCTGCACATTTGTTACCTCTGCTAAGCGACAGAGGAAGACGGAGGTTGTGTGATCGCCTCCGCCTTTTTGTCATTGGGTGTGATATCTCAAATAGGAATTTGACAGAATTTTGCCAGAATATATTCCTTGCATCAAGGAAGACTCAACTAATGTCTCTGGCGCTCTGGATCAGTCTTTCTTAAATTCTTTAACAAGTTCTCTTTTTTGAAGACCCCATCTTATGACATTCCATTGATTTATACACATCCCCTCTGCTCTGTGGGTTGCCATTGTTACTCCATTGACAGTAGTATGGGTTCTCTGAGTGCCCTTCTAGTTTCATTACTGTATTTTTGTGCTTTAATTTATTTTCCTTGTCTCGTCCCTTTTTCTAGATTTTCTCAAATGGAAGCCTTATTTCTGTTCTGTGCGGGAAAACAGATTATAAGGAGCTTCAGTCCTCTGTCAATCCCTTGCTCCTCTCCTCCCCGGGCGGCTGTCTTTCTCTTTCGTTTCACTCTGACTACTCAAACACCAAGAGGCATACTGGCTTCAAAGGTTTTTTTACTGTGCAAGGTAAGATGTAGTGGAAAAAGTGGAATATTTGACTTTTTGTGCCCTCTTCTATATACTGCAGGAGAGGCTGTCCTTATGTCCATGGAATATATTGATCATTGTGAATACTTAGGAGGAATTATTTCATATTTTGATGCCTTTCACAATAGTCACAAGACTTTAAAAGTTAATTGAAGCCAATGTTGAATTGTACTATTATTATTATTATTATTATTATTGTGTTATAAATGTAGACAGACAAATTAACATCATCAGCATACATGGTGCATATGTGCCTGTTTGGGCTGCAATAAGTTGATAAATGCAATCATGACATTATTATAAAAGTTTATTAAAAGGAACCTTTATTGGTGAAAATACTCAGTTTCAGTAAAAAATGGTAAGGATTCTGTTTGAGAGCCTTTTTAAAAGCTTCTGCCTATTAAATCTTGGTAATACATTACAAAATATTTATGTGACAGTGTTATATGAAGTGATGAAGTATTTCCTCACAGAGTTGGTCTGCCATTTGTGTCAGACTGATTTTTTAAATCAAACTTTTTTTTCTCCCCACAACAAATTGTGTAATGTCATTTCTGGTTTCTAATGTGGGCTCATGTTCCGTTTAAACAGAGGGAGGATGCTGGAATCAAACCAGCAACAACTTACAGGAAATGTAATAAATGTGCACAGAAAGTTACACATGTACATAAGCTTAAATAACCAAACAACTAACAGAACAAGAGACAAATATGCTCGTAATGACATTATTTTAACACCAGTTGACGGTTTGAATTGAAATGGTTTTTCCAAATGGTGTGTTTGGATTTAGTGTTCATTGTTGCCTGAAATATTACTTGAAAACACATTAAAAAAAGTTTTTTTTGTTTAAATAATGAGATTGTGTCTGTATATGACGTTTTTGTCAGATTTTGATGAATGTGAGGACGACCCGGACAACGGATGCATCCAGTTCTGTAACAACTTCATTGGGGGGTACCACTGCTCCTGTCGTCATGGATACCACTTGGACACAGACAAACACACTTGCACGGGTAAACTTTTTATTAGGAATGGTAAACTGTGTGCAAGATAGAAAAGACTGAAGTAGAGAGAGGAAGTCGGATTAAGAGAAAAAAAAAAAAAAACCTGAACTGAAAGTTGAAGTGAAATGGGAAGAAAAATGAAACAGAAGCTGACACAGAGGAATTATTCAGAAACGGACAATGAAACAAAACTACAGCAGCACTCATTTAAGTGTTACTGAGGCTGTGAGGAAATGGAAAACTGTTGAGGATGTTTGAATACTCACTGTATGTAACACAAAACAGCAACACTTTCAAACTTTCAAATAGTGTTCCATAATTAAGCAGTTATAATGTATTGGGCAATAATAGAGTCCTACATTTATAAATGCTTACAAAGTATGACAAATTATACTGTGTTTGATAAAGTGCTGTACAATCCAGTATTACTTAATTGAACTTATTATTATATATTATGTAATAATCTACTTTCGGCTTCTCCCAATTGAAACTCGGGGTTGCCACAACAGATCCCACATGGATCTGCATGTAGATTTGGCATAAGTTTTTATGCCGGATGCCCTTCCTGGCAACTCCACATGGAGAATGGGCAGGGGTGGGGTTCGAACCGGGAACCTTCATTATATATTATAGTTATTAATTACCACATTGGCCCGAATATGACAGCCGTGATTATAAGACAACCTCCTTTTTCAAGAAGTATTTTTGGAAAAATACTTTCTGAAGACAAAATCTTGTTTTTAGAAGAGAAAAATGCTTTTATAATCTACTTTCAGCTTCTCCCAATTTCAACTCGGGGTCGCCACAGCAGATCCCAAATGGATCTGCATGTAGATTTGGCACAAGTTTTACGCCGGATGCCCTTCCTGACGCAACTCCACATTACATGGAGAATGGGCAAGGGTGGGGTTTGAACCGGGAACATTGAAAGCGGTCGCACTAACTGCTAGGCCACCACCCCTGCCCAAGAGAAAAATGCTTTTATTTGGAAATAATGCGAATAAAAGAACCTTGAGAGAGAAAATAAGGCTAGATTGCATAAAGCAGTATAGTGCAATAAACAGTGTTACAATAAAGGTGAAAACTGGCCTACCTTGGCTCCTCACATCATGTCAGTCTGTCAGTTCTCCACAGCCAGAACTCGCTGCGCATGCCTTCTGCATACTCAGGACTTTTCAAACGGGTAAATCCCTGAAAGCTCCTCTGAGATTCCTATGAAGGGATGAGGAAACCAACTATGGAGATGTTAAAAGAGGTTTAAAAAATCTTTTACAGAAACGATCTGAGCAAATACAATCGGGTGTCTGGGTGCTTGGACCCTAACGAGGAGTTGTTACGTAATGTTCATGAACTCTGCAGGCGGAGCTGTTGGGCAGTCTGTTCTGAGGACGATAAAATAAAGCACACATGACGTGGTGTGAATGTGCTGGTCTTTTTATTACAATACCATCTCTCCTGATGTAGGTTGAGCAGCAAAAATAGCTTGGGTCCATTGTAGAAGTAAAACTGCTGGGGGAGACAGCTGCTTTGTGTTAGTAGCACTGGTCAGGGGAAGAGTCAGAGAAGGGTTTTCATACAAGAAAACAGATTGCATCAAGGCTCGAGTCTTCCGTGTGTCTTCTGGCAAACTGTAGCTGAAATTTCATGTGTTTTGATTAATTAATTAATTAATTAAGTTAAGAAAATCTTTCTCTGTGCTACTCCACCATGAAACTGTGACTGGTGAGGCAACAGACAAAAGTTGCACTATGCACAGTTTCTCCAGTCACAGCCACAGAAGCCTATAACTTCTTCAGAGTTGTCTTGGTGGCTTCCCTCACTAATTTCCTTCTTGCACAGTCACTCAGTTTTTGAGAACTGCCTGCTCTAGACAGATTTACCATACAGTACCATACTAATTGTATTTCTTAATGATTGATATAAATGAAGTCCAAGACATATTCAGTGACTTGGAAATGTTCGTGTATCCATCCCCTGACTTGTCTCAAGAAAACTGCCTGTAAAAAGTGATGATTTAGTTGTGTTATGCTTAAAAGTGTCCATACTTTAGCACGTAAATGTTTTGGCTTTTATATTTTTATTTAATTTATGTCATGTTGTAGAGATGTGTTTTCACTGTGAGTTCAAAGGGCACAATTTTACAAATTTTAATATAAAGAAGCCTGAATTATTTTTGTTTTTAATTTGATGTCATAAAAAATTGAAATGTGTAAAAGCTCAAGGGTCTACAAATGTTTTCATGTGACTGTACAGTGTTAACGGTTACCGTGTTCTTGACCACAGTGAGTTGTACTGAGGACCTGTCGGGGACGGATAGGGGTGAGATATCTAGTCCCTTCTGGCCTGGCCCATATGCAGATAGTTCCAGGTGCTTGTACACGCTGTCAGTGGAGGACCACTTACAGCTGGAGCTGCACTTCTCTGAAGATTTTGATGTGGAGCAAGATTCTGACGGCCACTGTATAGATTCACTGAAGGTAGGCGGTAACCTATGCAGATTTTCTCCCCCCTCTGCCCTTTTGGTTTCTCCCCAATGACCACTGTAGAATATTTAAGATCAATTTGGCGTCCTATTGCTTTGAGCAGCACAGTACAAGAAACAAAAGTTCAGACCAGCATGTTGAAACCATTGACTTGACATATCCTGTCTATCATTCACTATTATAGACATCTTGAAGGTATAATTCCCGCTTTGTCTGTGCAACACACAACTGACTAATTAGTTGTTAATTTCTCCTGCTTTTGCTTCCTTCCCACACAAAACAGAAGCAATTTGTTTCTTATTTACCTGAAAAATGTTTTTAATTATGATGTATCACCTTGGAGTCTATGGTGTATTTTTGGCTACAAACTCCAACCACTGTTTTGAAGACACTTGGTGACCTATATTATATTCAATATGTAATATGCTTCCTTTAAAGCCTAAGTTCACTTTTTCACAACATTATTCATATTAAAAGATTATTAGTAATAATTAAGCCTCGGAGTGCTCTACTCACCTTTGATAGTTGTGGCGTTTGAGAGAAATCCCATTTTCCACCAAATAAATACATGAGTATCAAAGTAGCACCTGTAGTAGAGCTTTAAGCAAACTCAAAGGATTTGTTTCTGAATGTTATAAATGCATTGTGTATTATTAACAAGTTCTTGCATTTTATGATTACTTATAACACATATTGTTGGTATATATATGTAGGGACAATGTACCCACAGGCATTACTGGTACTGCAAACGTCCGCTGACAATTTAATGTCTCTTTTTGCTGTTTATGGGTCAATCAACAAAATCAAGTAGCTGTATGTTAGCTGGTTTAGCTTATTGTCATCCAGTGTCACTTCTGCCTTGCTCAAAACATATATTGTTTTTTTACTGTATGTTATTTTTATTGCCTGATTTTGATTTCATTTTATTCTTTGCTATACTGCATGTTTAATATGTTAATATTCATACTATGTTAATATTCATAATATATTGAACAGAGTAAACAGCAAGAGCAATGCGAGGCATCAGCAGCAAACAAACTGAGTAGAGCTAACTCTTAAATGGACATGAATCAAGAACCGATTCCAGTTGAGAAAGTTCCAAATTTTTCAATCCATCGGATTAGTATACCTCAGATATTATCAATTCCTCTTATCAATGCTGCCATGTTATTCTGGCGCTTCTGCGTTTCAAAAACGTATGTGTCATGATGACCTGTCTGGACTCATCTGTGCAATAATCATGCTGTTTAATCAGCATCTTGATTTGTCATACCTGCCAGGTAGATGGATTATTTTGGCAAAGGTGGCGTGCTCACTAACACAGATTTGAACAAATTTGTGGCCAAAATGAGGGGACTAAGCCTTTCATGTGCATAGAAGAAGTCTTAGATCTTTTACTTCAACTCATGAAAAATGGGAACATTTATATTTTTGTTGAGTGTAGACTGCGAGTTATTTTGGGTGGATTGTGGCTTTTTGTAACTTTCGTGACAACTATCTGGCTCACTCATTTATTCATTCCTAAACAAAGTGTTTTAAAAGGATTTCTTGAAAATGAAGCGATCGACCAAGGAGAGAACAACACTCAGTGGCTTTATCGCTAACAATATTTTAACATGGCTCAGGTTGTAAAACAAAAAATTGCACTTGTCCTTTAAGTGGGTCATTTTGTTTCCAGATTGAGACTCTCTCTGGCACCCTGGGGCCATTTTGTGGCCGTACACCTCCCAAATCTCCTCTACTCACTCACTCACATCGTGTCCAAATCCACTTCTCCTCTGACACCTTTGGCTCTAACAAAGGCTTTTCTCTCCACTACAAGACCAGAGGTACTGCAACACTGAAACTCACATCAACATGTTTATGATGTGTTTGAGCACAAGATGATGCTAATTGTTTTTTTTCAAATCTTAAATTGCAGACAAGGTATGTCTTGGTGTGGTAAGCCCAAACTCCTTCATGGCTCCTCAGAAAAAAGAATATCGTCATGGTGAAACAGCGACAGTGATGTGTAATATTGGCTATGTCGCAAATACTGTGAGTGCACAGAGAACAAAACAGAACTTCTGACACCATATCGACTATGAAGCAGTATGTTTAACCTAATTAGACATTCCTTTTTTTTAAAAGCAGAAGGGGATCCTTGCCATGACGTCACAGTACGAGACGACCTGTCAGAGAACAGGCTTATGGAGTCCCAGTTACATCTGTGAACGTGAGTCTGCCTATGACCAAAATCAATTTTTATCTATATGGTGGTGGACTCAAAACCAGAGGATCCTTGGTTCGACTCCACATAAGACTGGAAAATCACTGAGGTCCCTTAGGCAAGGATCCTTAAGCTGCTCCCGGTGTGCAGTTGAGATCCTTGCATGGCAGCACGCTGACATCAGTGAATGGGTGAATGTGAGGCATCATTGTAAAGCACTACATAAATGAAGAATTATTGTTTATTTTTAACGACCTCTCACGGCCTACCTGCAGTACCTTCACGGCCCACTAGGGCCCTGCAGCCCACCACTTTGGAAGGTGCCTTGAGCAAGGTCCTTAATTCCCAAGTTACTTCCAGCGTGCAGTTGAGCACCTTGCATGACAGCACCCTGACATCAGTGTGTGTGTGAATATGGGGCATCATTGTAAATAACTTTGAGCACCGGCATCAGATGGAAAAGATAGAAAAGGACTGATGTATCATAAAATTCCTGTTTTCCCCTCACGTTGTTGTTGTTTTGTTTTTTTAAATTCTGTGTAGCTGTGAATTGCGGTTTTCCAGATGTGCCAGCAGATGGCATCCTTCAATTATTGGACTCGGAGGTCCAAAGCACCACGTATGGCGACCAGATCCAGTTTAAATGCAGTTCAAAGTACTACGCACTGGAAGGAGATGGTGATTACGGGGAGCTTTACCTTTTCAAATGTCTTTTCTTTTTTTATATTTTGTTGCTTTGACAGATTCAGTATTGTATCACCAATATGTGCACTCTTCCAGACACGTTCATGTGTAACAGCAGTGGCGAGTGGGCATCAGTCGGGAAGAAAACAGTGATGCCTCGCTGCGTTGAAGGCAGGACTTCTCACTTCCACAGTTTCTCATATTAGTCATCTTTTTCATGTTAATTCCTTAAAAACCATTGGTGTCTTTTTGCATCTTTCAGTGTGTGGGAAGACTGAAGAAGATATTTTCACCACAGGCAGAATTATAGGAGGTCGAGATGCAGAACTGGGGCAGATACCTTGGCAACTTTTAATAAAAGTGCCCAGCAGAGGAGGAGCATCACTAATCAACGACAGATGGGCTGTGACCGCAGCTCATGTGGTGGACGGTGTCCAGGACACCTCGTTGCGCCTCTACGGCGGACTTATCGATGGCCGAAAGGCCTCCGATGAATTCGCCCTACAGAGTGAAAAGATCATAATTCATCCTGGTTTTCAGAAGGGTGTTTATGAGCGTCTCAGTTTTGACGGCGACATTGCTCTGATCAGGTTATCTTCCAGAGTACAGCTTGGCCCAAACCTCATCCCCATTTGTTTGCCACCTGTAAACAGGGTCTTGTTAGAAAATGAACAAGGCTCAGTGTCTGGATGGGGAGTGACAGAAAGGGGAGGTACATCTCCCACGTTAAAATATGCTCATCTAGGAGTCCACTCCGTTGCAGAGTGCGAGAAAACACCTGTGTCTTCAACTAACATCCCGCTAAGTTACACCAACAACATGTTCTGTGCTGGAGCGCCGCAGACAGACAGCTGCAAGAAAGACAGCGGAGGTCCCTTAGTCATGCCGATGTTGGGGAGTGGAAACAAAAACAGCAGAGGGCCCTATTGTCTGATTGGTATTGTGTCGTGGGGACCTCCCTGTAGGCAGAAACAATACAAGGGTTATTATACAAAAGTGCAGAATTATGTCAACTGGATTCAAAGCACAATGGACACAGCAGAAAAAGATTAGAGTGGAAAAGCTGAGGGAGAAAATACCTTATTAACCATTAAACCGCAAATAGTGTCAGAGGTGGTGATTGACAAAATAAGAATATAGAATCATCGTGTAATCAGCATTAATAACAAAGTCTCTGATTGTGTTATCAGTTTGTTAATCACTTATGTGTTAAAGAAATTTTTCACGAATTAATTGCAAAGTTGTATTTTTAATTAAATCTATGGTTATGAATGTTACAGGACCCCTCTGAGTCTGGTCTGCTTGAGGTTTCTTCCTATACTTAAAACATTTAGGGAGTTTTTCCTTACCACTGTTGCTATTGTGCTTGCTCAGGGGGTGGGTAAGGTTAGACCTTACCCTTGTGAAGCGCCTTGGGGCGACTATGTTGTGATTTGGCGCTATATAAATAAAGTGAATTGAATTGAATTGAATTGTACAGGAAAGTGGTTGTCTTATGGTTCAAGAAGTGTTCGTGTGATCAGAAGGTTGTTGGTTCAATCCTGACGAGTCAGATACAGTGATGTGATAAGTGTAGAACTCGGGGCAGCAATGAGCTTTTGCTAAATTTCAGGATTCTGTTGTGAATTTGATTTCACGATTTCTGCACAAAGTGATATCACCTTGCACCAAAATACTGCCCATTTTCTCACACTGGGACATCACTACGGAGATGACATAGGACCACCTATATGAAACCGCTGCACTGGGTCATATGGGGCACCATTTAGAGCTTAACTATTCTTCTGTTATGGCAAGAAGGTAGCGTCTAAGGCAACTATGATCCTGCTGCACCAGAGCTACAAATTCCTGATTTCTGCCTGGGCCTATAAAATAGCCTCTCAAAGATTCCACTTTGTTCCTGTTGATGCTTTTGGGCCTCATCTTCTCATGACCATGTCCTGAGCATGGGTGGAAATTTCATTTCACTGTTTGGGGGGGGGGCAATAAACAAATATTTCTCAAGAGCAATTCTTGAGGGGGGACACAGAAATTACAGCCAAAATTGAATTAAATGTATGTATATGAAAGCTTTGTTACTACTATTATGTATGTATATCAGACAGTACTACTGTTGTCATATGTAATAAATGTGCAACAATGTTAGTTACAAAAAATTACTTGTTTCATTGGAAAGTGATTTATTGATCATGTTGTATACTGCGCCATAGCTCCATCTGGTGGTGGTGCCAGGCCCCACTGCCCCCTCACCTTTGCACATTTAACCTCCTGTTCTGTTAAACTAGAAATGGAAAGCTCCAAAGTCTCTTCTCCAGGGTCACATAATAGGACTCTTAACCATTTCCTAATGGAAATAAACATTCTGTGTAGCTACACTAAAAAATGAAAACTTGAAATTACTGGTCTTACTGAGACTGCTGGGTAAGCTCAACAAAAATATTATTTGGCCATGTAAGCTATGTCATTTCTTTGCT
Organism: Chatrabus melanurus; assembly: GCA_900302635.1. Lineage (NCBI taxonomy): Eukaryota > Metazoa > Chordata > Actinopteri > Batrachoidiformes > Batrachoididae > Chatrabus > Chatrabus melanurus. Next base: position 14,087 of record OMMV01108917.1, read on the forward strand.
ACAGCAAACTGTATTGAGTTTTGAGTGAAAACTTGGACTGAATACATTTTTCAGTCAGACTTCATGTGGGCGTGGCCAAATGCACTGTGCATGCAACATTTTGAAGCCTTGTTTACAACGTAGGTCCTTGTAGGCCCTGAGGCCCATCGGGCCAGTGCTTATCTTTGGTTTCTGTGGCGTGAATCAGACGAGAGTCCATGGCTACCCCTGGACAGGACGCCAGTCCATTTCAGGTTACTTTTTTTACAGCTGCACTGAAAAGAAAGAAGCATGGACATTGGTTGCACATGATCAGAATGTGTTCAAATAACACTATTTTCTTATGTATCACACTTAGATACATAAGAAAATTGTTATTTGGACACATTCTGATCATGTACAACCAATGTACATATTTCAGTCATGTAAAGCCAACAGACTTTTTTTTTCAGTGTGGGTGGACTGAGTCAATGCAGATTAAGTGTAAAACAGGCAGCACGAGCGGGATTTAAACCCAGGTCTATATTTTAGCAGGACAACTCCCTATCCACTGAGCTACCTGCTCTGCCTTGTTTATAATAGGGTTTCCTAATGAATTTGCAGGGGTTTCATCCACCATATTGGTTTTCCGATGGCTGGCTGTGTGGTTTTGAATAGGTTTGGCCTTAGCCTAAGTCCACACGTACACGGGTATTTTTGAAAACGGGGATTTTCTGACTTCGGTTTAAAAAAAACCCAGTCCACACAAGTACCGGTACTGTTTTAAAAAAATATCTCCGTCCACATGAAAACGCAAAACACATTGTAAAACGCTGTCAAGCACATGCCAAAACAGCAGGTGGCGATATAACGCTAACTGTATAGCCATGTTGACCAATCAGAAGCCTTGAAAAAAGACAAAAACTCTGCTTTCCTTGTCTACATGTAAACATTGAAACAGTTTCTGAAAAGCTTCACCTTGGAAGGAGTTTTGCAACAGCTCCCCTTTCAGTGACATAAAATGCAGTTTGCATGTGGGCGAAAGCCCAAAACGCATAGAAAAAAAACTACGCTTTCCAAAATACTCGTGCACGTGTGGACAGGGTCTTAGATTCATAAATTTGCACTTTATATAAAGGAAGTTTGTTGAACAAATGACAATTTCTTGGATCCCAGTAGTTATGAGCTACATGGGCTGCACTTGGTCCAGTGGTTCCTTTGTGATTGATGCCTTCAGGCAGCTATTCCCTTCTCCTTTACTGCAGCTGTTTTGAGCACACCAGATCCTGTCCAAAGTGAAGCAGTGTAGGCCTGCTTCAGAACACCAGGAGCTGTGAGTATATTTCTCCATGTAGAGCACGTGTTGTGTCAGTAAGGGCATTTGGTGTAAAACTTGTGCCAAATCCCAAGTATGTTTGTATTGGATCTGTGGTGAACAGGGGGTGGGGTGGG
>OMMV01108931.1:4458-16911 GCA_900302635.1 Chatrabus melanurus
TACCAGGCATCCGATAAGGTGGAATGTGATGTACCTCCTCAAATGATGACCTAATTTCATTTTTATAATAAGGTTTGGACTCCCATTTCATTAAAAAAAAACAAAAAAACAGGAAGTTCAAAAGGGTTTCTTTAAACATCTTAAATAGCCATCTACAGTCAATTGATATCCTCTTATATATTTGATTTGCCATGTAGCAAACTGGCAACACAACTACAGCAGCAGAACAGTTATTTGCTCAACAGACCATTCATTACATAGCAAACCCCTCTCCTTCTCTTCCTTCTTATTCTGTGTCTGTATGTGTGAGACATTTGTGTAAAAGTTTATAAAGGGCTTAACAGAGGTCAAAAATCTGACTATAAATAATTAATTTACCAAAGGATTCTGAATCTGTGCCTTCAATGCACCAATGACTTTTTTTAAGCAGGAAAAGACAGATCTATTATTCATCCTGCTGATTGGTGCATAGGGTCGAGGTTGAAGAGCCAGGATTCCACAGACAACAGGCAGATGGGTAAAAAGGACCATTGTAAAGTTAATTTTACTTACAAAATCCCCTGAGGATAGATTACCCCCCCCAATTCTTTCGCATTTACAGTGGCAGGTTGATGACATGGGTGATGTGTTGGCTTCACCTGAGCACCTAATGGGGCACAGGTGAGCAAGATCACGAGAGCTAATAACAGGGGCATTAAGGGGCTCATTGCAGCTGTATCCTCAGGGTGGCCGGGAATGATGTACTGCTGTGATAATGCTTTGTTTCTGTATTCATGTTTCCTTCTTTGGGGAGCAATTTTCCTCGTAATTTTCCCTCTGTCACTGTAATATCTTTTTTCTAAAATGCCTCCTCGGAACCTGTAGGACTGTAAACCTATATATTTGGGCAGGGTGATAAAACAATCACGACAATGTATTGCGATAAAATTTAGGTCAACAACGAAGAACTGTGAACAATTATACTTGATATAGACAGATCTTACAGCCTGCTACACAGCAGAAATAAATACGAGAACAATGTCTGCAGTCTTTAACCTGTATGACCATTTCCTATCACAAAGTGTTGTTTGAGCTACCGGTGGTGAAGAAAGCCCTGGAAACGGTTTGGCAGACAGACAGACAGAAAAAGAGAGAAAAGAAAGAAAGAAAAAAGAAAGGAGAGAGAGAGGGGCAAGGGGCATGAAAAGAGACTGTGAAAGTGAACGCATCATTCTCTAAAGCTAAGGAAATTGTTGACAAAAAAGGTCATCTAACCGAAGGTTATCGTTGCACTGATACTTATAGCAGGACAACAAAATAAAGACACAGGATCCGTTGTGTGAACAGATTGACAAAATTGTTCTGCACTGAACTCACCATCAAGCAACATGCATTTACACAAGGAGAAACAGAGACATCTCTCATTTTGACCTTTCACAATAAAAGACCTCGACATGCAGTGCTGCTACAACAACAACAATAGCAACATTTGTGTTGTTGCACTTTCTAACTTTACATACAATGTGCTTCTCAAAAATAAAATAAAAAAGAAAAGGTTAATTAATGAACTATCTAGTTTCTTCAGGTTTCAGTCATTGTAAGAATCGTCTTCAAACTGACAGCCTTATTAAATTATATATTGCGATAAATATCGATGCTGCTCAATATGGGTAAAAAAAATATGGGGATAATATTTTTGCTTTATTGCCCAGTCCTACTATATATTATTGAAATTAACCAATCCCAACATCAACAACATCAGATCGACCAATTTGAAGGACTGTGTCATGGCAGTAGGAAGATACTTCTGCAACATTCATAAGAAAACCACAAATTTTTAACTTTCATTTCCTTCAGAATCCACTCACACACTGGGTTATGTTTAATTAAGACATACCATCATAGGTCCCACTCTCCAGCAGCAATTCACTTTCTTCCAGCACGCGAAACTCTCCCACACTGATGAAATTATAGTCCACGCCTGGAACTTCCCCCTCTCTGGGCTGCCGCGTGGTACCTGCCAAAGATGACACAGTTTAAGACAGAAAGAGCATCCAACCTTGTGGAATGTGCCATTCACTTTACGGGGAAGAGCTGGAAATGACACTGTATCCAACACACCCACAGGGATGTGAGTCAAGTCCAAACACAGGACTCAGGGGGGACTCGTGTGTCTACATCATGAATATTTAACAGAGCTGGGACCACAAAGCTATGAATTCATTATCTGAATAGAAAACACAAAGAAATTGTCTTCACACAGCAGCACAACTCTCAGAATACAAAGGAATAATGATAATGACAATCAACTGGGTTTTAATTACACACTTTTACTCAGACGTCTGAACAACAGCACAATTTTATTCCTTCTGGGAGTAATTAAATGCTGTTTGAAAACAGTAACTAAGTAAAAAAAAGAACTGGGGAGGAATAATTGTTGTATCCACTTAGCCTGCATGTACCCTTGAGCAGCTTTTGTAAATTTTACACCAAGTATGTAACGCCTCAAATAAAAAAGGGTTGTATTATTGGTAACATCCCAGTTGGTCTATTCCCACTTTGCCTACTCCCAATTCATCTACCTTTAAAATGGACAACACTGCCATTTCATCTACTTTGTCATTTACTAAGTTATTGAAACAACACACAAAAAAAGGAAAAGGGTTTGGGTTTAGGATTGCTGCCTTAGAAATTAATCATCTGTTGTTTGGCACTTAAAGTATTATAATATTGTCCAAGTTTTATTTCATGTTTATTAATGTGTATTTAGCAAAAAACAAACAAAACAAAACAAACAAACTTATGTACCATGCACTACACACAAGAAATCAGCATATTATTTGGTTGTTGCTTTCGCTTTATTTGAAAATGAGATTGTCACTTTATAGTTTATTAGTTTTTTTTAAATAAATAGAAAAAATGTTCTAGCATTCCCATTTTAATTTCTGTTGACCCACTCATGAAAAGAAAAAAGATCAAACTCTGTATTACATTCAAACTCTAGGGTGCCTCAACCTTTTGCACAGTAACGCACATCCCCACAGCAGTCCACTTTTCTATCAATGAGGCGCTCCGTAAAGCCTTTTCTAATGACGTCATTAGAGATTACATCTTTGCTGTTCCACAAAGTTACCGTAATATTAATCTGCTGCTACAACTGATTAAAAAACTGTCACTTTTTGCTGTCAGATACTGAAAACGATTTTACACTCCCCAACATGTCTACTTTTATTAGATGTTATCGGGGTTTTTACTGTACCTCAGCTGAACTGTGCTGCTATCCCAATTTTTCATTTTCTTTGTGTGTCAACATCCATCCTGACTAAAGTACGACCCATTCCATCTGAAACCGCTTAGTCCACTGTAAGGCTCATCTTTTATTCTGTCAGACAGAGCAATCCAAGGAGACCGGCAAAAGCACCCGCACGAATCCAAATTCTCATCACACCACTATGTACCTTTGTAACTGTAATTTGATCATGTCTCAAGTGTTGCTGCAACATAACTGCAAGAGGTGATGGATTTGTAACAGACAACAGGCTTACAGCTTGAAAACAGTGGGGGAGAAGGATAGACAAACACTGCGGATACCAGTTTTCATGTTCTAAAAGTGTGTATTAACAAAGAAACACACACACACACCTCTCTACAGTGAGACTGGCAACAGTTTTGAAGAATGGTGCGATTACATGATTACACCCTAGCCAAGGACAGACAATGGAAAGACATCCAAAATTACTGAAAGGAGAAATGTAACTTATCTAAGGAGGGCAGGGAAAAGACACCAGAAAATTTCCTGCCAAAACAAACAGTTTCAAGTTTCATCTTTTTCTGTCCTCTCAAACTTTTCTCTGAAGATACCAATCAACTGCACAAAAATAAAAAATTTAAAAACAGGTATAAAGCAATCTTCTTGGTGCATTTCAACTTGTAAAGCTATTTGTAGTAGGGAGGGGTGATGTGGCCTAAAATTTATATCGCAGTGTAATTTTGAAGCATGTACGGTAACGGTACGGTATATTATGGTATATTTGTTTGTCTTAAAGGTCCAAAGGCAACTATGTGTTAAACTATGTGTTGCCTTTAACAACTATGTGTTAAAGGCAACTATGTTCTAGTTGTGCTTTAGCACAACTAGAACATAGTTGCCATAGCTGTAATAGCACAACTATTACTCGAACATATTTCACATAGTACAGAGGCATTTTAGAACATTTATTGTTCAAAACGGGAATAAATTGGAAAAACAAATAATGCACCTGCAATAAATGGGAAAATACAAAACCTTTTCCCTATATAAACTCTTTCCCAATCAACATCAAGTCAAGTCTGGGAGCATGCGCTGGTGCTGTGCTTCGCCACATCCACCACACCACGGAACCACCTTGGGTCCTGAACTGCAACCATCCAGGCAGACAACCGGTCTATCTCCACCTCTTGAAAGTAACCATCTATCTGCCACAGCCAGGTGAAGCGTGAGCATCCCCTTGGGCTTCTCCAGCCACTGGGGTCCTCAACACTGAGGCACCTATGCGCTGGATCATGTGCCTGAGTGGTTGGAAAAGGCGAAGGGGACGCTCACACTTCACCTGGCTGCAGGAGATAGATGGTTACCTTCGAGAGGCGGGGACGGACTGATTGTCATCCAGGACCCAAAGCAGTTTCATGGTGTTGTGCATGCTGCAAAGCGCGACACCAGCACATACTCCCAGACGTGACTTGACTTTATAGAAAATTAACATTCAAACGTTAAAACAAAATTTCAAAATAATAATAATAAAAAAAAAACCAATCTTTAATCTGCTTCACAGTAATTTATTCATTTCCAGACAGCTTGTCATTTGCCATGGTGGGCCAAAGCAAAGGAAGTGTGGGCCAAATGTGGCCCATGGGCCCCAAACTGAGCAGCTGTACAGACGCAGCCACAGAAAGACAAGAGTAAGAACCTTGTGCTGTGATGTGACCATGTTTATTTCTGCTTTAGAATGCAACCACTATGAAACAATGACAAAATGTTTGTATTTATACTATATTTACTGTATTTATAAATGTACTTACATTTTATTAGAATAAAATCTCTAGTAACAAGAATGCAATAACTGACATCGATGTAGCTATATTTGATCTTTAGCCTCAGTGTCTTAAAAACTTAGAAAAATCCATTTTCAATCTCATCAAAATGCAATGGTAATCATAGTAAATCTGTGGCAGTTACTTCCCTTCTCCTTTCTCATCTTTCAATCTGGCAATGAATTAAAATATAATGAATGCATGCCGTCCATTGCCCTACTTTGATGGATATTAATATGCCTACAGAAGGAGAGAGGTAGTTGTCAGAGGGGTTGAGGTCAGGATTTAGTGAAGGCCCAAGGATTATTTGGTGCCTTGGCCCTCTGGCACCGACACGAGCTCCTGCCATCTTGTGCAAGAAACGACTGACATTTAATGAAGCTTCACTCTCTGTAGTGGAGGAAGGAAGTCATGCTTTTCTCACACCGACATGCCAATTGGGCGGCTGTAATGAGTACAGGCAACATGCTGTCGTGGCTCTTTAGACTCCTTGCATGGTCACTTCACATCATTGTGCTGTGACAACACACCGGCACAGGTTTGCATGAAATGAGTGGACAAGGAACATATGCTGACCGACTGGAGTCAGACAGTAATGTAATGGGATATGTACTGTGAGACAAGTTTTTACAGTGAGAAAAAAAACCAAACTAGACTCTTGGATAAACTGGTGCACAAACTAGTACTTGAGCTAATCACTAAACCCTGAAAGTGTTCAGAATCACATTTTCTGTATTTGTTTTATGCATCGAGTACACAGCAAAAAACTCTGGACTAAATCATTCCAGTAATTACATGTATCAAGCATTTTTGTTTGACGACCCTCTAAAAGGAGCAAAACAAGCAGAGCCATTTAGCATGATGAAAAAAAGACTGATTGATTGTGCTGACTTGTATTTATTGCTAAATATTCAATAATCTATCCATTAATTGGACTTTAAACATATTCATTTAGAATGGCTTACTGCAAAGCAAAATGTCAAAGATATAATATTAACTAGAACTTATACAGATAATAAGCAGGTCCGGAAAAATGATAAATGACAAGGCTTTTCACTGCAGCTGTACACTTGTACAGCTGCAGTGAAAAGCCTTGCAGCTTGTCTTATTTACTAATGTTGGCCTTGGTGTCCATTTCAATCCCGTCTTTGCTATGTAGATTAAAATAAAAATTGTTTGTATTTATCACTATGTTAGAGTGTCAGTAGAGTGGCTTCAAAGAAAAACTGTATGAAGTGAAGAATGAATGTGAAAAGAACACCACCGTAGCTTTAAAATGTAGGTGAACTAAAGTGTGACTACAAATTAGTCTATCTTGCAAATCATTACAGCTTACAATCCAGCTGAATGTTAATTTTTTTTATATAAATTACAGAAAGGTAACAGTCTAATAGAAATTAACAGAAAAAAGTGACAATTAAATTACAATGGAATGCCTTTAAATTATCCCTAAATAAGATAAATTTTAATCATGGTATGGTTAATCATGTGATTCATGGTCTAAACTCGACTGAAATTATGACTAAAACTGGGGCTTTTCCTAAATCTTTTACCAAGGATGCCCTCAGGCTGTGACTCAGAACGTTAATACAGCTGATGTAATGTCAAAAACAAGCATTTTAGAAGCTGTAATGTTTGAGAGCCTTAGCCAGAGTTTAAAATCAGCTTCATTCAACCTTTCTCCCACAGTGCGAGCGCTCCATTGTGGGCTCAAAGTCACTGTCTCTACAATTATGAATATCGGCTATTTGTTGACTGAGGAAAAATATGCTAAATGTCTGTTAGCTGTAATTAAACCTATATGCCTTCATGGTTTATTTGTTTATTGGACTATATATGAAAAAAGGCAGCTGAAGCTTCAGACATGGAAGCTGCTATGCCAAAAAAAACAGACCAGTTGTTTAAAATAGTGCACAGAAAAGAGCTGCGCATGAGACCATCAGCTCATGGTGCTTGTGGACACACTGGACGAGCCAGCCACAATCAGTGTCAGCTGCCATGATGCAGCCAGAATGTGATGGATATGGAGGCAATTGAGAGCAAGGCTTTGCGTAAAATGAAACGGTACCCAAGTCTGTTGAAGCTACTTACAAGGAATAGTCCGAAGATACAGGTTGTCCCTGATCACTTGCTGGAGCTTATGATCCAAGGAGCCCTTCTGAAACTGCAGACTGAGGTAGTGACGCAGATCAGTATTCAACACCTTACCTAGAAGACAGAAAAATCTGGGTCAGTTTAATATGTATATAGCCCAGCAGGCAATCCACATGAAATATATTTAAAATATACTGTTTATTATGGTGTACAAATATAAATGTATGCAGATGATACTGTTATCTTTACACTTTGTTTGCCGCAAAACTCAATACTTGTCAGGTTTATATATATATATATATATATATATATATATATAAATAAATAAATATATAAATAAATAAATAAATAAAGGCGTCACAGCAATTTCAACATTTACACATTTCTGTGAAAGAGTTAAGTGTTGTGTCAGAACACAAAGTAAGTGATTCAAAGCCATCTTTTAAAAGCCTCATCAAAAAGGTTTGTAATTGTGTCAAATTCAATTTATCAAGTTTTAGCTACAGTATATAAGACATTGAGGCTGCAAAAATGTATTTCTATAATGTTGTCCCATATCTGCTGCTGTCTGCCCACTCAGTGTCACGTTAACTCTTCAAGTTTATAGGCTTTGCAATCTCTTTACAATAACTCTCTTAAGCAGTATGGATAAAATAAAAAAAATAAAAAAATAAATAACTGGAAGCAGTGCTTAAGGCCCCGCAGGTGGGATGTCCCAGGGTGGAATTAAAACAAATCAATCTTTTTTTTTCACACAAATGAAAATCTTTTTTTTATTTTATTATTATTCAGTAAATATACAATAACTTTCATATGAGCCAAACATCAAGTGTCTATCATAAGACGTTCCTGAGATAATCAAAAAGAATGTTTCCCTGGCAACCATTGTTTACCTTAGAAACCATGTCATCATGGAATAAAAGCCCTTCCGAAGAACTTTCATATGAGCCAAACATCAAGTGTCTATCATAAGTAGTTCCTGAGATATTCAAGAAAGAATTTTTCCTGAGAAACCATGGTTACCATAGCAACCAAATTAACAAATCGTGAAAGCCCTTCCAAAGTCATTTGATATGAGCCAAACATCAAGTGTCTATCATAAGTAGTTCCTGAGATATGACATAAGTACAGAAAGGTCACTTGGCGGGACGTCATAACAGACAGACAGACGGACACGGGGTCGGGCTCCTGGTGGAGTATCGCTAGGTGGTCTGTCCATTTCATGGGACATCCCACAAAAAGTGATTTCCTAAAAAACCAACAGTGCCACCAGAAGCTCGGGCTGGAGAATACGGTGTCATACCTCATACCTTTGTGCCAAACTGCCTTTGGTCAGGCCATATTTTCAGTTAGAGCGACTCAGCTGTGGAACTCTCCACAGGAAATTAGACTACATACACTGCATTTAAATATAACCTGAAGAAACGTTCTGTTGATCATCAAACACGCACACACTGAAGGTGCTCTCATGGTAGGTGTTAAGTAAGAACTCAAGTGGCACCGACGGCTGATGAAAGTTACTATGAAATATGAACCCGATTCTTTCACTCATTATCCAGACGTATGCATGTGTGACGGAGGAGGAATACAATGTTGGAACGACTTCTTTTTCTCGGCGCACCAGCAGCAGCGGTTCAGGCAAAGTGAGGAAGTGTGGGGGCTGTGCAGCCATCTTCAAGAAGAGGGAACTTTACCTCAAGCAACATAATGTCAGAGAGAAGAAAGAGAAGGAAGAAACAGAGGAAGAACTCCCTCGTGCCTGCTTTAGTAGTTCTCTTCCTGCGTAGACTCCAGTTGTTTTGAACGTATGTGAGGAGGTGCAGCATGAGTCCCCGTCCTCAATCGGAGACATGTAGGACGTGCTTTGAAAATGGCTTCAGTTCCACTGTGGGCAACGTGAACCGACGTCTTCTCTGCAATGCCGTTTCTAGTAGCGAGCGCACAATACGCTGCTTCTCGCCACAGCGGCAGCGATAGCTAACCCTACTGTGCCTCATCAAAACCCTTCCCATCTAACGTCTCTCTTTTATGTGGCGTCACAGTTCTACGAGGCCAGACTCCAGTTGTGTTTGATGTTCAACGTTTGCCAGCGTGTCTGAAACAGCTGAGGTGACATTATGTAGTCAACTACTGGGAGAAACATGAGTCACTAACACACCTCTCACAGCACAACAACACAAAAGGTGCTTTTTAACCTGTGACCGAAACGCTTCATATTTTCAATAGTTCATTAACTACACATGAAACAGCATTGTTGAACCCTTTGGTTAAATATAGAACGTGTTCAAACCCGCTTGACTCCATTCACCAACATATGAACAGACACCCAATAATTCTTTGTTTGATTAAGAGACACAATACAGAGTAATGGAAACGGGCAAAAAGAAAACTGAATAAAAAAATCACAACACACTTCATAGTCACAAAAGGCAATTTTCCCCACAGTGAAGGAAACACAAATTTTAACGTCCAGGATATCTCACAATTTTACACGGAAGGTCAAAAAGTCAATTTTATTCCCGATGATTTTCAGCAGGAATTCTTGTCTCCTGGGAGGGGGGGAAAAAAGCCATTACTGATCTAGTTCAAAACCACTGCAAATGAAATGGTTTTGCCGTCGTCGCGTCCTAAAGAGAAATTTGATTACTAGTGAGACTGCCCCGTATTATGGTGGTGGGTTAATATCTCGCCCCTGATATCTGCTAATGATGTCCAACACAGAAGAGATAACCGTAAATGGACTGCATTTATGCAGCGCTTTACAGTGATGCCTCACATTCACACACGCACTCTCACACCGATGTCAGCGTGCTGCCATGCAAGGCGCTCAGCTGCACACCGGGAGCAACTTGGAGACTAAGGGCCTTGCCCAAGGGCTCTTCGTGATTTTCCGGTCTGATGGGGATTTGAACCGCTTTAACCACTTGGCCATCACCTCCCCAGCTCCCCGCCTCCCCCTGAGGGAGCGATGAAATAGCTCCCTAGGAGTGCCGGCGGGGAGCTGGGGAGGTGATGGCCAAGTGGTTAAAGCGGTTCAAATCCCCATCAGACCGGAAAATCACGAAGAGCCCTTGGGCAAGGTCCTTAGTCTCCAAGTTTCTTTAAACGTTTAAATGTTTCTTTAAAGTACATAGGATACATATTGGGTTTTGTTGGCAGGCAAACATCAGCGGAAGTGATGAAGAAACGATCATAGTTTAAAGTATCTCGGCCTTGTAGCTTCAGGTAAATGCACAATCCCTGATAGAACTTCATACAAAAGTGTCACTCAGCCGCTGAAGTACAAAACAGAAGTTTGGTACCTGTTACCACTGTGAAACGTAACAGAACTGCTGATAAAACCAAGTTGTTGTGGGATGTCCCATGAAATGGACAGACCACTTAGCGATACTCCACCAGGAGCCCGACCCTGTGTCTGTCTGTCTGTTATGACGTCCCGCCAAGTGACCTTTCTGTCATATCTCAGGAACTACTTATGATAGACACTTGATGTTTGGCTCATATCAAATGTCTTTGGAAGAGCTTTCATGATTTGTTAATTTGGTTTCTATGGTAACCATGGTTGCTCATGAAAATTCTTTCTTGCATATCTCAAGAAATATTTATGGTAGACACTTGATGTTTGGCTCATATAAAAGTTCTTTGGAAGGGCTTTCATGATTTGTTAAATTGGTAGCTATAATAACCATGGTTGCCAGGGAAAAATGATGTCTTTAATATCTCAGGAACTACTTATGATATACACTTGATGTTTGGCTCATTTGAAAGTTCTTTGGAAGGGCTTTTATTCCATGATGACATGGTTTCTAAGGTAAACAATGGTTGCCAGAGAAACATTCTTTTTGATTATCTCAGGAGCTTCTTATGATAGAGAGTTGATGTTTGGCTCATTTGAAAGTTATTGTATATTTACTGAATAATAATAAAAAAAGACTTTCGTTTGTGTGAAAAAAAGGTTGATTTGTTTTTCTTCCACCCTGGGACATCACACCTTAAGCACTGCCTCTAGTTCATATTTTTAGAAGCCAAGCATTTGATTAGATCAGTAATTCTAATAAAGAAAGTTGTAAAAGCATCCCAGCATTTTTAAGACTTTAATCAGATAAACAAACAAGGCAGCGTGGTGGCCTAGCGGTTAGTGCGACCGCTTTCAATGAGGAAGGTTCCCGGTTCGAGGCCACCCCTGCCCATTCTCCATGTAATGTGGAGTTGCGTCAGGAAGGGCATCCGGCGTAAAACTTGTGCCAAATCTACATGCAGATCCATGTGGGATCTGCTGTGGCAACCCCAAGTTGAAATTGGGAGAAGCCGAAAGTAGATTATAATCAAATAAACAAACAAAATGCTGAAGACAAACATGAATCATGTATGTGAGATTAGGTGAAATTGTTATGGTAAAACTAGAACTCTATGAACAATCTTACAAAAAATAAATAAATAAAAGTCATACCCTGCTTTGCCTGCATGTATTACATATCGGTGGTAGTAAATCTTTGGGTCAGCCTCTATATTGAAAAGCCCAAAAGGTCTGTTGAGAAATATAATGTATTAAACAAGACATCAAAAAGTCCACTTATCTCCCTTGAAGACATCTGTCCATAATTCATGTACATCTTCATATGGGGTATCATTGTGTGACGTTTCACTAAAATCCATAAACCGATTTAGGAGCTGCACTTACAAAGTCAATATCATATTTATATCAAATAAAGACAAAAGTCCAATTATGTTCCTTTGAGGACATCGGACGGGAATTATTTTCCTTCATGCACATCTTCACATGGTGGGCTACCACTGTGTTAAGTTTCAATGAAATCCATTAACCGAATCAGGAGTTCCACTTAAAATTCTCACGGACAGGCAGACAGGCATATAACCTCAAAACTTTTGTTTGGGGGGGATAATTAATTAATAAACACCCGTTTACATTGCAACAGTCTTATAGTTATAGCAGAGGTAGAACTGTGCAACAGGGCAAAGAGAAGCATGGCTCTCCATTATGTAACTGTGTAGACATTTTACTGAAACAACAAATGTGAGGAATGTAGGTCAAGGAAACAAAAGCTGGGCCTGGTTATGCATCATAACTTTAAAGCCACAAGCCTGAGGTCCACATTCCCAGAAATCACAAAAAAACCTAAGTTCTACCACACACACCAACAACATACTGTACGGTAAATCCTTCAGCCTTAAAGGTCATGTCTGTTTGCTCCCATGTGGGGAAACAGACATGACCTTTGAACCTTGTTTGAGTTTCCCAGTTTCAAATGGGAATAACACCACGGATCAATTTTCACACACATTATCCTT
>OMMV01108977.1:4866-15745 GCA_900302635.1 Chatrabus melanurus
TCCTATTGCGCCGACCATACTCGGCACTGACAAGACCGGGAAGCGAACCTCCGGTGTTCGGGGGCAGCTGCGCCAAGCCAAAGCTTGACGCTTAGACCGCTGCGCCACCGCGGCGCCCAGACTGGGTTTTTAGACTGGGTGTTGGGTGGGGTTGTGGAAACCAGTGACTTGGGTGTTTTTGTTGGCGAGGAAAGGTTTACTGGCCTTGACTTCACGGGTGATGCTGTGACATTTATGGAATCCATGGACACCCTGAGTGAGGAATCAGAGTGTCCGGGTTTGAGACTGTCCTTGGGTATTTTTTTTACACAGTGGGCTAAAGGTTTTTAAGTCAAAGCCACGAGGTTTCCTGGGGCGGTCCCGCGTTGGATCTGTTGTGGACGCAGACGTGGCTCTTCTGACCTCATGGAGAAGTCGGAACATTCTGTCACGTTTGGTGCTTTTTGCTCGCCCTGGTTTTCCGTAATTGCTCCTGTTCTTTGGTTTTCCTGTGCAGAGGACCTGGGGGCGGAGAATTCTGAGCAGTTATCAACTTCAGCTCCTGAGATCAAAGCCTGAGGCGAGTCGGCGCTGACGGGAGATGAAGAGCGTTTCGTTGTCAGTGAGTCCAGTGCGTCTCCATCAGGAAGTGAATATTGTCTGTCGTAGACCCACCCATCTCACATCGGCTCGGCGGTTCTGCGGGCACGCGGTGACTTGGGCCGTCCCACGGACAGGACGGGTTTGTCGAGTGAAGCAGTAGAGCTGTGGTGATGATGATGATGGATTCATGGCTGCCTGCTTCCTCTCTGACACGCCCACGTCTGTCTGCTAAACGCTTTAGCGAGCCCTGAGACAGACCTTTGGTTTTCACTGCACGCCGCGTCGTTGCTTTGTGACCCAGTGCCAGAAAATGTTACTTTGTGATTAGAAACTCTGTCTTCATTTATGTTTAGACGCTGATTGGTGTTTTTTTTTTTTTTTTTTTTTTTCCTGTTGTCGCCTTTAAATGGAATAAACAGACTGACAGGGTCATTTTATTTTGAAAATCTGTACAAATTTAATCACTTCTGTCACATATTAACCATTAAAGTTACGGTGAAAAAAAAATCTTTGTGCTTTTTAATCAATATTTTATCAAATATTTTTGTTTATTAATCAAGTCTGACTCAGTGTTTGTAAATAATGTGATTATCAATGTTTATTTTAAGTACAGTTATAGTGTTTGGTTGTATTTGTACTTTCAGATAAATATTTTATTTTGTATCAAAAGTTTCTCTTTTTATTTACTGAGAAATGTGAGTTTGACAAATTATTGAATCAAGTTTAATTTTGGAACACCTCAAAATTCTTACGACATTCCAGTCTTTTATTTTCTAACTTTTTGTTCCCACAAACACTTTTTTTGAGGTGGATCTGGGAACCGCTCAAACCTGTAAAATATCACTACGAATGTGTATTTTATGGTAAAAGCACCAAATTTTGCACAAATTTGATATAAAATTTAGATATGCAGTTTTTTTTCTTTCTTTTTTTAATTATTGTAACTAGTTGGAATGGATTCAGCGTGTAAGAAAACAAAACCCTTCATTTGTGTCTGAGACATATAGTGCGGCAGATATATGAAACGATTGTTTTATGATAAATGCACCAAATTTGGCGCAGACATTATTTGATATAATAAAAAGTAGATATTAGAAGAAGTCTTTATTGTCATACAATGAAATTTCTCCTGCATTTAACTGTCCTAATTACAGTCAGACACAATCCAACCACTAGGAGCAGTGTGCAGCCGGCGCCCGGGGACCAACTCCAGATGTAGAGACGCTGCCTTGCCCAGGGGCAGAGAAAGGATCAGACCCTAAACTGCATGTTTTTAATGGTGGGAGGAAACCCACGCAGACACGGGGAGAACCTGCAAACTCCACACAGAAGTTGCTGTGAGGCAACAGTGCTAACCGCTTCTCTGTGTTCAGTTTCTCACCTGATAATAGTTTAATCCAAGCTGGTGTTCTGGAACATCTTTATTACTACGTCATACCTGTCGTTTTCTTACATGCCGAATTTATTCCAACCACAATTACATTGTTTAAAAATTGAGCTTTGCATGATATCAATTTATTTATTATATATCCAAGTGTCTGAAGAACATCAAAGGGATGTAAGAATTTGGTGCCTTTACCATAAATCATTTCACATATCTGCCCCGCTGACGAGAAGGAATGGCAGGTGGAGCCTTTTAAAAGTGTCGGCTCTGCGGGAAAACTGATGTATGTTGGTTCTAGTCTGACCTTGTTCTTGGTCAGATGGTTTTTGGGTTCTGAATGTCATTTTTGGACATATTTCTACACAGTAGCTACTGTCTGCCATCGCTTTAAAAACAGGGCGGGGCAATGGTTTCACAGGGCGGGACTCGCATGCACTAAACGTGCACATGTCGAAATGTCATGCAGGATTTGAACTTAAGCTGGTCGACAGACGGTCCACAGAGACCTGGACCACCTGAGAACTAGACCTACAGACAGTTTTAACATTAAAAAGCGATATACCTGCAGACGAAAACTCGTTCCACCTCAGAGAAATCATTTTATTTCTAAATGAAAGTGATGTGTACATGTGCATCGTTTTACCCTTTTGCTGAACGAAGCATTATTTATCCCAGTCCTGTAGTCCTAATACAGATCAGCGGTTTATATCGGGCTCGCTAGGTCGATTATTGATGGATAAACTGTTTTTATACAGACGCTCCAAAGAACTGAGTTCTTTTTTTCTTCATGTGCCTTAATCCTCTACCGTAGATGTGGGATACAGAACTGGTTTCAGTTTGTTTAAACTGGAATTCTAAGGCGGATTTATTTAACCATTCAACACTCCGGTCCAGAAGGTGGCGGAAATGCACCTAAAAGGTGTTTGCACAGAGGAAGAAGAAGAACATGATCAGTGGGGAGGAGTTGTTTTAGGCACGCCCCTGTGTGCCTAGCTCCGCCTGGTCCGTGGTGACGTCACTGAAGGTCATTCGCTCTCGAGTCGCCGGCGGCAGAAAGCGGAAACGCCATCTTAGCACACGAGCCAGTGAGTAAAAATATATCAAAAAACAGCCTCAGACATTAAATTTCACCTTAGACAGGCTTTTTAAACACGTTTGTACTGAAATACACTCTCTGTTAAAGTGATTTGTTCCTGTTCTCCTGACCTTCCACCTTGAAGCGGTCAAATTAGCTCAAGGCTAGCTGTAGCATTAGCTTAGCAATAAAAGGAACGTTTTCAGTAAAGATTTGTGTCGTAACATTTTTCTCGCATTACGTGTGTATAGATAAGTGTACAAATCGAGCCAGTTTCCAAACAATTGTTTCGAATTGTTGCTAAAATGATTGAGTTTGGGCGCCGCCTGCTGGTAGAAGCTGGTACTGCAGGTATTGGTTTAAAGAAAACTTTTTTAACTTCAGCGGTAACAGCTGCAGAAACTGTTAAATATTGTCCAGTAAAGTAAACGTTATTTTAATCCGGTGGTGCAGATGTTAAGGTTAAAACTAGCGAGTGACTACGTGACGCTGTTAGCCTGTGCTAACCCTGAGCTAACCTGCTGCAGCTCGGCCAGCGGACCCGCTGCCAACATGTACCCGACATCTGTGACGCAGCTGGCCCGCAGCAACCCTTTCAGCGCCCCCCTGTTCACCCTGCAGAAAGTGGAAGAACCCAAACAGCTCGTTCACGGACAGCGGAGCCGCAGACTGGCTGCAGCCGCCGCCACAGAAGGTAAAGCGCAGGCTAACGTTAGCTTAGCTGAACACATGCGATACCTGGCGGCGACATGCTGTTAAAACACCTTTGTGCAAAAAACAAAACAAAAAAAAAAAACTCCAAAAACCTTCTGCTGTGTTTGAATCAGGATACAGGATCATATGTGGTCAGGGTGAAGGTGCAATAAGATCCCCGTGAAGGACAAACCAGAATATTACACCGCAACACAATTTAGCGGTTACGTTCAGGGCTCGGGATGATGTCGTCACGCCGCAGTGTCTTCTGGGAGATCGCTACATTGGAAGCTACGGCTGTGTGTCAATTCAGGGCCCCATCCTTCGAAGGCTGCGTGCGTCGGTGTGGTGCGACTAGGCTGTCGCGTGCGTCGGTGTGGTGCGACTAGGCTGTCGCGTGCGTCGGTGTGGTGCGACTAGGCTGTCGCGTGCGTCGGTGTGGTGCGACTAGGCTGTCGCGTGCGTCGGTGTGGTGCGACTAGGCTGTCGCGTGCGTCGGTGTGGTGCGACTAGGCTGCGTCGTTTCGAAGCCTGCGCGAGTCGACTCATTTTCAAAGCTGCTTGGAAGATGGAAAATATCGTTGCTAGGAAGACTGCCAGTTGCTGAGATGCGGGCGCTGTCGTCCATGTGCGGTCCGTCATGTGTTGTGCGCTGCTTGTTCAGTAGTATTCAAAGCCTCTTTGACATTTTCAAAGAAAAACGTTCGAGTCACTCCACCTTTTATATAATATCTTAAATATTCCTCGCCGTGACGATGCAGCAAAGCGCTGAAATGAATGTGAAGCGCAGCAACAAACGCACGTGGCAGCGCCATCTCTGCTAAGATCAGTCAGCTGCCTTGGAATGCAGCCTTCTTTCCCAGAAAACGAAGGATACAACAGGGTTATCCTTCAAGGCATAAGTATTGAAAAATGATTACTGAACTACGGGTTACGCCTACTACGCTAGCAGAAGCTAGCACAGTAGCTACGCTACACGCGCAGCAGTCAAGGTTGCTAGGCGACGGGGGTAGTTGCAGGAAAAGCAAATGACGCAAACGTAAAACGTTCCGTGAGCTCGACCGTCTCATTTCAGAACGGTTTGTTCGTCCTCCGCGGTCTCTGAAGGTCAGGTCTTCGGAGATCGCGGTCTTTGAAGGATGCGGCCCCTGAATTGAGACACAGACACTGGGCGGGGCTTGAGATGGTGTGGTCACGCCGCAGTGCCTTCTGGGAGATCGCCACATTGGGAGTGGTGTGTTTTTTGCTGTAGTCAGTATGTCATCCATGCTAGCAGTTGTTCTCCCTTTGGTTGTTATTGTAGACGTTGTTGGCAACTATGGTAGGATGTTGTGTCACATGACCGTCGCGGTCCAAACATAGGCAGCGGACTAAGTTCTCCCTGCTTTCCTGCTTGGTGCCAAAGTGAGGGAAGCCAGGGTGCAGAGCTAACAAAGAGACGTGGAACGGTTTGGGTGTCAGCTGGAAGACCCACAAATAAAGATTCTGTTGTGGATGAGAGCGCGGAGCGCGCTCTCATCCACAACAGAATCGTGGTCATCCTGGTGCGTTCTGCATTCTTCTCTTTCTGTCCTTCACTCGTGCACACAGACGCCTCCAGGCCTCCCTGACCAGTTGGACGTGTGTTTGGTAGAATTATTATGATTTTGTACGTTATGCTGGATTTGTGCTTTAGCCGAGGTCACAGGTCGGGATCACTGGTCCACTCTTTGTTTGGAACTTTTTCCTGTTTTGTTTGTTTTAGTGTTTTGTCTTCCACTCCACTTTCCTCTGTGACGGTGCAGCATACACTACACTCGCTCCCACCATGGCCAAATCACCCCATAATGCAATGCGGCGTGACTTCTGTTCCCAAGCCCTTTGGCTTTACGATCGGTCAATTAATTCTTTGGTTAACTTACCAATAAATAACCATAACGTCTGTCATTAGTCGATCAGCCTTTTAATCAAACATTATTTTTACAAATAAAGTTTCCCAACATAAAAAAATGATACCATTGATATCTCTCTTCCTGAGAGACAATAAAATCAGTGACGCATTTTAACATGAAATGTGAGTAAACTATAATAAACTTTAAGGTTTTCTTTGTCTAATCAGAAAAAGGTGCAGACTCTCCTCTGGCATTCATTACTGCGGATCATGGTCATGGAAATCCGTGTTACCTGGGAGTCCAGGATGAACATAAAAAGCTCGTTCCTTGAGCACTAATTAAGACTGGGAACTAGGAAGAGAGGTTGATGCAGTGTAAAGAGTGACTAATTGTGCACGCACACACACACACAGGGCAGCCTGACGTTTGCTCGTTGGCGTTTGCTCGTGACCAGACTCTCCTCTTCTGGAACACTGATTGTCTAGTCGGCGCTCCAGCAGCGTGAGTTTAATTCTGGTTTATCGATGTAAAACGGAACCGTGCCATTATTAAACCGGTACTCGGTCCCTGCCTGCTGCAGACACCCAAACAGTTTGATTTGTGTGCTGAGATGTTCCTAAAGTCTCCTGTGTGTTTCTTCAGAGGGGGACAGTTGTGAATTTGGCTCTCAGAAGTATTTCGTCCTGTGTGGCTTTGGTGGGATTCTGAGCTGTGGAACCACACACACAGCTGTCGTTCCCCTCGACCTGGTCAAATGCAGGATGCAGGTCTGTTTCCTCGGGCGCCGTCTTCTTAACCGCACACGTCCACAGTTTGTTTTTTGTTTTTTTATTTATTGGTTGGAAATGTGCATGGGAGATATCACGGCATCCCATCTGTGTTGATGATTTTACTTTTGTCTGTGTGTTTCTCATGATTTTGATATGATGGGATTCCTTTAACCCGTCTGCATGATGCTGCACCAGGGTGTGCAGCATTTTTAGTTTTATTTTTGCCATTGTGGACACAAACGTAACCTGACCCCGGCATCTTAATGGCTTCCATAGAGTCCGCTTTGATCTGAACTTCCTCTGCAGCCTGATGACGACTAAATCTGCCGGAATGAACAAAAGAAAATATCTAACTATTCAAAAGGAACTCTGGCTTTGCCGAACTGACACCTGGTCTGCAGTAAAAACCCAGATTAGTCCCAGCATTGATTATTGGGATCAGGATGTCCGTAGTGGTCACCGATAACGTGTTGAGCCTAAGATATTGACCTTCTACCATCGGAAGGCCAAAGGGTCATTTATTAATCCATTGATGCACATCAGGACTGTGCTGATAAATTAAGATACGAGCAGATAAATGTTCAGAATAAGTGACCAGAAAAACATAGACTGAAACCAGTTTTCTGCTGTTTAGTCTCCGTGTTTATATTCAAAAACTGGCAGCTTGTTGCTGAACTCTGACCTTTACCCTCGTGAGCCGGTGTGAAAGCCGTTGGGTTGTATCTGAGCCTGAGAGCCAACGTGGCGACTGAACGCGCTTGTCTTAGTACCATCACTTCTTTTTCTTCCAGGGTTCAGACTAATTCTTCTTCTTCTCCGCGGCTGGACGGTGGCGTTTGGTGTCAAATCGCTCACAGAGAACAAAAATGTTTCCTCTTGTAATCTGATGCTTAATGAACACTGTCAGTCTGGTTCAAAGTTAAACCAGGACGAGGTGAAGATGTGACCCGGTCCAGCATTAGTAATATATTGAATATAGATTTTATTCCCGCTCCTGTTTATCGACGCCCAGCGGGCTTCAGATCTCTGGAAGCTGTTTTTCATTGTGGTTAAAGTTTGTTTTGAATGAACACTCGGAGCTCGGCTCCCGTCCGTAAACCTGCCAGAACAAATCAATAACTGATTGATGAAATTGTGTTTCTAATAATCTGTGGTGTGATCGTAGCCGAGCATCGGTACCAGAAAAGCTGTGACGCTGAATCCAGAACTTGTAACTTTCAGTGGAATCTGAGTAGCATTCCTCTTGTCACGACTTTTCTGCTATGTGGCTCTGGCTTGGTGCTAATTTTTGTGTCGCATGTGATTCTGCATGTTGCATGTTTGTTTTTGTTGTTGTCGTCACAGAGGATGTCAGCTGCGAGTTTGGCTCCTTAAAGTTCTATGCCCTGTGCGGCTTTGGTGGTATCCTGAGCTGCGGCATCACACACACCGCTGTGGTGCCCCTTGACCTTGTCAAGTGTCGTCTGCAGGTTTGTATAGAACCTCAGTAACTCCAGCAGTCAGCCGCTCCACGGCGGGCCTCGGCCTTCAAGCTAATGCTGTCATAGAGCAGAACGCACTCGGTGCTTTATATCCAGTCACAGCGCTCCTCACAGGAAGGAGCTGGGCTTTGGTGGAACCAAATCCAGTCTTCTTCTACTGAGGCAAACATGCTGCCAATCAAACTAAGTGAGAGCTAACAAGCTAACTGGCTCCATAACAAACGGCTAATAATATGTCATAGTGAAGGGGCTGTGATCACATAACCTCCACCCTCCTCAGCTGGTTGGGTAGAAAACAACAGAACAGAACCTTTATTTGCTGCTGTTGTTGTAGATTTGTTTTCAGCCACTTACTGATTAAACTGATGTAAATCTGTTTTTCTTATCAGTTTTAGATATTTAAGCCCCGCCCACAGCACATTCCGTCTTATGGCTGGCTGTTGGCACATATTGCTGACCTTTGAACAGTCTTCAGCTCCCGCTGACCTTTGAGATGTTCCTTCACTGTAATGTTTCTCCTGGTCAGGTGAACCCGGATAAATATAAGAGTATCGGTAACGGCTTTGCGGTGACTGTGAGGGAGGATGGATTCCGGGGGCTGGCGAAGGGCTGGGCTCCCACCTTCATTGGTTACTCCATGCAGGGCCTCTGCAAGTTCGGCTTATATGAAATCTTCAAGATCTTCTACAGCGACATGCTGGGAGAGGTGAGTCCCACGTGGGTGGAAGGAGGGAATTATGGGAAGTTTCTATGAAAACCTTTTGGTGGCCTGTTCCACTGTTGACCCGTTATCAATGCTGTCATTGATTGTAAATAAACTCAGGCGCTAAAGTGCAGCTAATAACTGATCGGATCGTTAGCGCTAACCAACATCAGTGCCGCCGAGTCGTTTAACCTGTAGGACGCCGTGCTGTCCCACGACTTGCTAATTAATAAATGGATTTATTGATGATGTGTGCTGTGAGGAGGCGCTGATGTGAATAGGGGGAGGGGCTTATGTGCAGATGCTGGGTGGATTAAAGGTGTGGCCGCTGAAGTCTGTGGTTTGTCGGGGTTCCCGTGTAGAAAAGTTTGAGGGACCGTCAGCTGACGTGATGCTTTGCTGTGCCCCCCTCCCCCCCAAAAGGAGAACACGTACCTGTGGAGGACGTCGCTGTACCTGGCCGCCTCTGCCAGCGCAGAGTTCTTTGCCGACATCGCTCTGGCTCCCATGGAGGCTGTTAAAGTTCGGATCCAGACCCAGCCGGGCTACGCCAACACCCTCAGAGAGGCTGTGCCCAAGATGTATGCAGAGGAGGGCCTCTGGGCGTGAGTGTGACCGACCTCCCCACATCGACACAAAACCTTTAACTCCACCCACCACAGGAAGTGAAGCTTTCTTCAGCGTTACACGCTTCCTGTCAGGAAAAAACAGTATTTCTGCAGATTTACCATGATTTATTAAACTCGAGCTGCTTCTGGAACAAACAGGAGACGTTCTCATGTACTGGGAACACTTTTTGTTTTTGGCGAGGGGCGGAGCCTGACTAAAGCATGCAGGGGCAGAAAGTCCAATGAAAATTACTTCTGCTGTTATTTGAATTTCTGCATCGTTCCTGTTGGATGTTTTCTGTGGCTCTTCTTCTTCTTCACCATCAGATGTTTGTATTGTTCTGATTTGGTCACGTGATGGAAACATCCTTGACACGCCCACTCACTCACTGAAGTCCATTTAATGTCTGGTCCAACTGACCTTCTCACATACAGCTCCTCTGGGTGGAGAAAAGCTCAGGGTTTAATTAACAGACAAATGACTCTTCAACACGCTCCTTAGATCCACCTCTGGAGGGCGCTGTGCTGTGAGCGTGTGCTCTGCAGCACAGGTCCTCAGCAGTCTTTTCGCTGTACGGTTGGAGGTGCTTGAGTCATTGGCGTGTAAGAGAAGTCTACCTGTCCTTCAGCCCGTCTGCACAACTGGCAACACTGCCCTCTACAGGCAGGGTGCCCCCAGTTCTGCAAGTCTGTGGGACAGACATACGTTTCATAAACTGTAGTTTCCATAGATGTTACCGACGTTGCATCGCTGTAAGAGGCTTCGGGTTCCACCCAGAGGCCTGTTGGCTCAGAGGCTGGTTCATGAGACGAGCTCAGGTCTTTTTTGAATCCAGGTTCTATAAGGGCGTGGTGCCGCTGTGGATGAGGCAGATTCCCTACACCATGATGAAGTTTGCCTGCTTTGAGCGGACGGTGGAGACGCTCTACCGATACGTTGTTCCAAAACCTCGCAGCGAGTGCAGCAAACCCGAACAGCTAGTGGTGACTTTTGTGGCCGGTTACATTGGTGAGTATCGGTGAACTTAAACCGCTTCCATCCATCGATAAACCGTTTTCAGCGCACGTCGTACGACTTTATGGTATCACACGCACTTATTACCATATAAACATGCGCCTGTGTGGGTGACGTGAGGCGAGTCGTTTTTGGCTTCAGTCGGTTCGGCTCCAGTTTTTAACAAAATATCAGAATTGGACTCCGGTGCTCACGGCGCTACGGGTGGTAACGGTGCTCACGGCGCTACGGGTGGTAACGGTGCTCACGGCGCTACGGGTGCTAACGGTGCTAACGGTGCTCACGGCGCTACGGGTGCTAACGGTGCTCACGGCGCTACGGGTGCTAACGGTGCTCACGGCGCTACGGGTGCTAACGGTGCTCACGGCGCTACGGGCGCTAACTGTGCTCACGGCGCTACGGGTGCTAACGGTGCTAAGGGTGCTAACGATCCCAAAGACTGAAGGTGTCAAAAGTGTGGGATTAAAATCCGTCACACCTGAAGAGGAAACGTGCCACCAGGAAACTTCATGTTAAAACGATCCATAAAAGTACATCAATGTGCAAAATAAGACAGAATAAAGTATAAATTATTGGATACATGATGCTTTAAAAATTTATATCGCTGGAAATGAAAGGAAACAACAGTTAAAAAAAAAAAAAAAAAAAAAAAAAAAAAAAAAAAAAAAACCCCCCCCTTTTTTTTTTTTTTTTAACC
>OMMV01108978.1:0-20720 GCA_900302635.1 Chatrabus melanurus
CCGTCTTCCGTGGGCACGTAGACATTGAGGTACAGGCAGTCCTCGCTCTGGTTCTGGATGTAGCCCGCTGCCACGTCCAGGTTATCTGTGAACCACACAGGCAGCATTATCTCTGGCAGCACGCCGTGGACATTCTGCGGGCACACGGGGGCGAACTGGGTGGCGTTGCGGATCTCCTGCCAGGATCCTGGTGCTTCAGGCGGCTGGAAACGGCGGTCGCCGATGGGCGCCGTGGCGTAGGGCACACCCAGATACTGCTCGACGGGGCCCAGGATCTCATTGTTCAAATCCTTCTTGATGCCTCGAAGCTTGCCGTAGTTGGTGCTGACGATGGGGTGTTTGGAAGGGTCCATTTTCTGGCACGAGGCCAGGCCGAAAAGAAGGGCACAGCCGAGCACGGCAATCAGGCACCAGTCTGTCACAAGACTAAAGGGGCGTGTCTTCGCCAAAAGACCCCGCCTGTTTAGTTTAGTTAGAGCAAATGGGAGGGGGCACATGACTAGGTTCATGCTGGTCACACAACAGGATTTTAAAGAGGGAAAGTAGATTAAAACCAAAAATCTAAAACAAAGCAACGATTAAAATAAGAGAAAAAAAAGCTTTTTTAAAGGGTATGATCAAGACAAGGAAAAGGATGTCAAGGTGAGATGGAGGGTTGAGCAGTGTACGGGGGGGGAAAAGGGGGTAGCTGGGGATTGGAGATGGTCAGAAACTGCGCCCGGGTCAGTCCTGATTCTGAGCGACAGGCGTCCAAAGCACTTCCCCGGCCGCCGCTCTGTTGCGTTCCATCACTGGTTTTCGGATCCAGGCGGTCTTGTTGGCTGATACGTTTTTGCAGCCTCTGAATTCTGAAGAAAGATTGACAGAGAAGGACGAAAGAGGGGGATGGTGATAAATGGAGAGAAAAAATGTGAAGAGAAAAAGGCAAAGGGGAGAGAGAGAAAGAAAGGGGAGATTATAGCTCATCTGAAAGAGAAACATTCCATTAAATGTTGACAGTGTAACATATTTGTTTGATCTGCTGCCAAGGGAGGAAAAAATACGCTGAAATTAAAGCGGTAGAAATAAAAAGAAAGAGTAAAACTTGAGATATCGGCCTAATTTTTCTTAACATCATACGAGAAGACCGCCGCTTGTGACTGGAAAAGAAGCCAAACCCACAATGACAACAAAGGTTTAGCAACGGGATCTGACCACACATCTTTCCAGGGAATCTCAGCTGCTGCTCCGTGTTTCTCTGCGGCGCTCCTCATCTATTATGGATGAAAACACCGAGCTGCACTTGTTCGTCCTGTCCTGGTCTGACCTGACGAACTGTGTTAAACACGCCAGCTTGCTGCAGGCACGCACATGCTCGAGCACACCTCCAGTGGAAGCTGATGCAGTGTGGCCGATTTCGTCGCCGCACGCAATATTGATCCGCCAATATTTATTACAACCGCGCGCAGCAGTAGCACAGGCGGGGCAGGGGGGGTACTGTTTTTGGTCCCGTGTGTGACCATGTGTCAACAGCGTAACTCAAAGACTGTGAACTGATTTGGACTAAACTTGGTGGAAGTGATTAAAAAAAAAAACTACTTCTCACAGACAAATACAAAAGTATTTTTCATAATAAAGAATACCCTCTTTTTTTCTTCAAAGTCTAAGTCCAGACACCCTGGTAAAGCATCTCCACACAAAAGGAGGCTGGGCCAAACGTGGCCTGTGGGTTGCAAATTAGCAGCTCTGATTCAGGCGACTTAACAAGCCGCTGCCTGACAAACCATCATGCGGATCACATTAAGGATCACAAAGTTTTTATGTACGTTTTTAATAACACTTTGCCTTTAGCAGCGCAGATGTCTGGTGTGAAACAGGAGCTACTGAGAAGTAGTTTTAATGGCACCAACGGATCACGGGAACAGTGATCATGAAAGACGTCTGCAGTACAAAAATATATTCGAAGGTGGAAGGCAATGTCCGACATTTGTTATTTTGACAGGAGTCAAAATCTGTGGAGTAGATGTCAGATTCTGATGTCTGACGCCTTCTATTGAAAGCTCTGACTGCTCATTTTAATTGATGCGGACAGCAGCAGGAGTTTTTAACATTGCGCTGCTGTCAGCTGACCGCCGGTAAGATCAAAAAATTCTAATAAGCCAATTAGCGCGCTGTCAAATCACTATAAAAATAACTGTTACTCAACAGAAGATTGTTTGTGTAAGAGAATACCAGAATCAAAGAGCTGCAGATGCGTTGAAATGATTATTGACATCCAAATTAATGGATATTTGGTGGTATTTTTCGTTGGCATTATTAACAAAATATTTCCGGCCTGGCGGGGGTTCCCATTAGGCTGGAAGCCCACCAGGCCTATAATACTGTACGGGATACACTGTCCATATAGCTATTGTGAGGAATTGGTTGATTAGTATTAAAGACTAACATGAAGTCATATATCACATTTCTATTGCTCACATGACCTGTGACCTTGGGTGATCTTGAAAGGTCAAACGAATTTATTATAGCTATTTCGAGGAACCGGTTAACGATACACCCATGGTTACTATTAAAGACTAATTTGAAGTCATATATCAACTTTCTTTTGGTCACATGAACTTTGACCGTGGGTGACCTTGAAAGGCCAAATTAATTTACACGGGCTATTTGAAGAAAGTGGTTAAACATCCAACTATGGTTATTGTTAACAAGACTATGAAGTGGTCCAAGGAAAACTGAACCAAAATCTTTGCATTTTTTAATGTTCTGGAAAAGAAACTTTTATTGGAAATAATGGTAACCGATTAATAAAATATTTTTTTCATTCTTTCATTATTAACTAAAATATTTTCTGCTCGCAATAACGAACTTGGTGCTGAGGTCACTTCCTGTCTTCTTCTGAATGTTATGCACATCTTTGAATGGTGGAGAGAAATTTACCAGCAGCAGGCAATTAAAGTAAAATACGGTGTGGCTTCCCCGTTTTCAACCAGAGTGTAATGTCACAACAGGAGACCCCAACGCAGAGAACCACAATGATGTTAGGGAAAAAGCTGGTTTAAGGAACAAAAACTGTTCCAGTAGGATGTGTGACAGAGCACTCAACATCAATAGCTCATACACAATCACAGTCCTCGACGAAGGCAAGCGAGAAGAGCGGTCGCTTACACAGGCAGAGGTACATTGGAATTCAGTCCAAACCGTGTCCTTAAAGGGAGCAGTACAAGAGTTATCCAAAGACACGAGCAGAGGTTCAGTACGCAGAGATCTATCATACCACGACCAAATACGACCAAATCCGGAATCGGCAGGCAAGGCTCAGGAAACATGGAATGGCAGAGTGGGTCGGTAACACAGAGGCAAACACTGAGAAACAACGTGAGAGAGCAGGCACGAAGCTAGACAATCTGGTGAGGAGACAACACATTGTGAGAGGTTATAAAGGCTGACAAACGACTAATCACGGAAATGCAGAGACACGTGAACCCGGAAACCAGTGAACAGGGAGTAAAGCTACACGGAGAAAACATGGAGGAGATGTCAGTGTAAAAGCACAAGAGATGATTAAGACGGATGAGAATCACCAGAGATCGCGAGGAATAACTAACAGTAAGTAACCCAGAGGTCAGAATAAAACACCAGCAACGTGACCCATGACACGGAGGAGGCAACTATTGTGCTGTCTACCTGATAAATGTTAAGTCTTAGATATCAACTTCATCAATGTTTGATGGATAGACTAACATATAAAGACAAATAATGTTGGAAATAGTTAGCTCGCTCCAGTTAGGCTAAACAATGTGCCCAGTATAGCCTAGCTTGTTAACTGCGGCCGTTTTGATAGACTACAGAGTAAAAATTTTAATAATGTCCGAAAGGTACCAACTGTTCTGCCACACAGCCTTACATGGAAGGTTATGAACTGGCATTTCATTTGGTTCTAACTGGTTCAGGAATGATCATTTTAAAGTGGAACCCAAAACAGGAAGCTTTAAAACACCGACTCTGCTCAAAACAAATTGATTGGGGGGAAAAAAAAAAAAATCTGGTGTGAAGCCCCGATTGTGTGACACTAACATGAAGTCATACCAACTTTCTCTAGGCCACATGACCTTTGACCATGGGTGAAAGGTCAAACTCAAGCTCATACCTGTTTGCCTCCAACAGTTTGGAGCCAATAAGGATTTAACATGGAAGGGTTGTGCGTTAGTCAAAGCCACAGAGAACCAAAGATTATGGTATCACCAAATCACAAATAATTAATTTCTATGAATTGGTGTCGATTGTAAGGTGGCGGTGCTGCCCCTTCTAGTCGTTATTAACTTCCTTTGTTTTGGAGAGAACGGTGCAGCTGACAGCGTGGATGAGCAATACAGGCTGCCCAGTAAGGTCAAAGGTCAATGTGTGCCTGTAAGCGGCTTATGACAGCCCGAGGCACTCTGGATTTGGATGCACGGACACACGCAGAGCCGGTCTTAATTGAACCGCGCATGAATGAGGAGCCACACTGTATTACTCATTCGTGTAATCTACTGTGTGACTGTGCAGATCTTCATAAAAACAGAGCCGGAGTCAGAAATGCACACGGCACGGCGATTATCACGTCACAACATTGTTGAGTGGTGTTATGTAAATCTTACACGCGCACACTGTATTGACCGCTGAGCAGAAACGCGTTTAAAAAGGTGCACACTCTACCGGCCTTTTTTGATCTTTAAAACTTGCAAACCGCCTCTTTCTCCATCTTTCACGCTCTCTCTTGCGTTGTCACCATCCCATAATTGTCCCATTTATTGTCATCATTAACCGCATTATTACATCGCCTGCACTCACTGAGGCGCCTCCATGTTTTTGTTTGTTTGGTTTTTTTTATTTTTTATTCCCCCTCTCCCACTGCCAATAAAGCCATTTGAATTTGAAAGTGTGACAGTTAGTCGTCCTGAGGCAAGACAGCAGATAATTAGAGTCTATATCAGCTGATGTAGGACATACAAATAAGGAGAGACGTTTGTATAATCACAAAGTTTTTTTCTTTAATGTACAACAAGCTGTTTGAGGGGAGAATATTCTCCATTGCTTAATGACTGTGTGCGGAAAAGCGCGGCAAAAAAGGATTTTTTTGTTCCTTCAGACGGCGGTAATTGCGAGTGTTAGAATTCACTTCGCTGTGTAGCGTCTGCAGTCGCTCGTTGTGTTCTTTTCGCGTGGTGAGTTCAGCCTGAATATACTGGCGCCCGACTTTGTTCCTCTTGGCGCAGACTTTGTTGTTGCGCCTACGCACCGGTGCGTGTCTGGGTGTATCGCCTCTCGCGGAGAGGCGGCCGGCCCGATGTGTGCCCTAATTAAACCGGAGAGAGAGCGCAGGCCTGCTTTGCAAAGCACGCGGGGACTAGCCCGCAACCATTAAACTTTCATCCGCCAAAACACATAAAAGAGACTGAGAGAAACGGCAGGGATGAAGAGAGAGTGGGAAAAAGGGACTAGAAACTGAGGAGGGATGTTGAGAGACACATAAGGAGAGAAAATATTGCAGACGGAGGAGTGGAAGGACTCCTCTCTGGTCGACTGAGAGCTCGAGTGTCTGAGTAAAGCCATGCAAGGCGCTGCTTGGTTGACCTTTCAGAGGGTTTGGCGGCTAATTGACCCTCGCCTTCAAACGCAGAGAGGAGATCAGTAGACCTGCAGGCGGGAGCAGCCACAGGAAGCGGCATAAGCCCCCGACAAGCTGGGATCCCCGGTAAAAATCCAAGGTCCTGGCAGACGGTGAACACGCCTGGAGAGATCTCCACAATTTCAGGGTGCATCTGAGTGTTTAATTGCTAATTGGCTCAATTACATGGGATAATTGGTCCAGCTTTGCTGTGAGCAGTGGGAGAGTAAAAGTGTTTGGTGAAGGACAGGAGGAGCGCCGGCGTAGCAGGTCAGATTAATCCCCCTGCCAAACTACACCCGGGTACAGTCCAGCAGAGCCATAGACTGTATGTATAAAGGACAAACTGTCCGTGACGCCACTAATAAATTTTCTGAAGAACGGGTTTCAAGCTCAAATGGGGCCGCTCTAGATGCCGCCATCTTGGCAGTGCCTGGCCAACCTAAAAATGGGTAAAGGGGTGGAGTGTGGGCAAGACAGGCAGGACCTGGGCAGGACAAATGAAGCCCGAACACACCCACCTATGTCAAAGTTACCAATGACAAAACTAAATAACCTGGGTTCAGGTGTTTCATCAAAGCATCTTTTTGCAGACTGGGTGGTGGTTCTTATAATAGGTGGCTTGGGTGCAGGTCTTAAAAACTATGACCATCATATTGCCAACATTACCAAGCTATCGACACCTGCTAACGATACCTGCTAATTAGTGTTAGTGGTGCTAACATACAAATGAAATAATACTAAAATTTCCCTGTAGCAAATACTGGAGCACAGACTTCTTAGAAGGTCCATTAACATAATTAACCACACAACAAGCTGTATTATCTAAAATATTTGTAATAAAATGCTCAGAAAGGACAAACATGGTCGAATCCACAGCTGCTAGCATCAGGACCCGGCACACCACCTGCCACTCAAAGCAACCACGTCCCGAAGTATTCATAACCTTTTGGCTTAAAATAGTTTAAACTGATGAGTTGTATAAAAATTCACACCCAGTACAGTTGTCATGAACGGGGAAACTAGCTATAGAGACCCAAACCGTTTTTTTTCTGTAAAGCTGGACATTTTAACATGGGGGTTCTATAGGGACAGACTCGCTTTTGGAGTGAGCCTCAAGTGGCCTTTCAAGGAACTGCAGGTTCTGACACTTCTGCGTTGGCTTCATTTTTCAGCACTGGAGGCTGCCGCTTAGGCATAGCCTAAAGTATACTGTGGGGTATATAACAGCCCATGGTGGTTTATATCCTGGGATATATTTTGGGCTGCGCCAGTGTTTTTCATAAATATATCTGTATTTCAATGTCCAAAGGTTTTGCCCATCATCATTTTAAAAATATAATGTTACTCCAACATAGAAGATAAATATAACAAATGCTCAGTTTACCCCATGCATAATACGAAGAACTGTACTATTTTTGGTACATTTTTAATTCAATTTCCACATTATGCCTGTTACCTGGTAACATAAATATAGAAGCGTACTGAGTGAATGCTTCTTTTTTAGCTTCATTGTGGTAATGGGTTTTCATTGTAGAATCCACTTGATAAGTCTGCAAAGGCATTTAAAGCTACAGTGTTGCAGGATTTAGGGGTGTTTATTAGCAGAAGTGGAATATAGAATTCATTACCATCTGTTCATTAGTGCATAATTACCTGCAACAACGAATTGATGAGTTTTCGTAAGCTTAGAATGAGCCCTACATAGGAGCTGGCCCCCTCGTGGAGCCCGCCATATTGATACAGTAACCCAAAAGGGACATACTTTCGCCTTTTGCATTTTGCAGTGCGGCTGGAAGACTGAAGAAAAAGAAGTGGAATCGGTGGTTGCTCGCTAACAAGTTTGAGAACCCTTGTTTTTGTGAAATGGAGGATAATACATATTGCGTATCACAAGAGAAGGCAAGGGAGCATGAATCCCCATCGCCAAAGAAGAGAAAAAGTGAAAGAAAAAAAAAATCATGACCGGTGACGGTGTAATGCAATCTGCAATATCACCACTAGATGGCACCAAATGCTACACACTGTAACTTTAAACAATTAAAATTGTGTATTATAATTTATCAGTGTGTTAAAAACTATAATATCGTATACTTGATCATTTTGTGTATCAGTTTATGTCTGGGGCAGGCAGGAGGATGGAGGTAATCTGGCCTAATCTGGTATAAAATTGCGCACCATAAATAATACCCCAGATTATAAACTGGACTAGCCCAGAATATAAAAGAACACAGAACAGGGTATAAAACAGGCTGGCTCACTTTAACCCTGGCTACAGTGTGGGTAGGGGGGTATACAGGGAAACGCAACTGAGACATCTGTGAGGGCGTGGCTTTAATTAGGAAAGTGAGAAGCACACATCATTATGCTTATTGTACAAACATTTACACTGTCATTTTTTTTCCCAAAGTAGTG
The DNA here is from genome assembly GCA_900302635.1 of Chatrabus melanurus. NCBI lineage: Eukaryota > Metazoa > Chordata > Actinopteri > Batrachoidiformes > Batrachoididae > Chatrabus > Chatrabus melanurus. The sequence continues at coordinate 8,045 of OMMV01108978.1, forward strand.
TAGCTGTCTAAAAAATGCAATGAGGCAATGTTTGCACACATTCATCCATGATTCATGCTATCAGGAGAATGTTTTCCTCAGGCCTCAGGAGGCAGACAGAGAGGAGACCCACACAGTTTGTTCAGCGACAGGACGTTCGTATAATCCTGCATTTTTTCTGCAACCTTCCTTCATCTCTGTGCCCGTCCCACTCTCTCGCTCGCTTGGCATTTCTCAACCGAATGTGTGCCGCAAACTGCTGGAGGACAATGCATTATAAAAAAAAACAATTTTTAAAAAGAGAGAGAGAGAGAAAAAAAAATCTATTTTCAATTCTTGACCAGCGTGTTTACTCCAGGCTGTACTGCATGAATGAATCATGATGCACCAGCACAAAGAGATGTATAACAATGGCGAGAATGGTTTCCGTGACTAAACAGTAGTCAAATCGGGTACAAACTGGGCACTTAGCTGATACTTTTATCCAAAGCAATCTGGAGGCAACATGTCTTAGGGCTCCTGGCGGAGCCGTTTTTGGGTGGTTGCAGGGCTCAAGCCTGCATCTTAACGGCCTGGTTAACCCACAGAGCGTTGCCTCAGTTCATTCATAATTTATAGCCAGCGCGGGCAAACTAACCAACACTGCATGTGGTGGAACAATTTAATCTGCAACACAAATTGATGTGTTTACTTGAGATGATGATAACAGCCTGGCTGCTCAATTACAGAAAGAATCTTCGTGCTTTAATCCTTTTAAGGAGAATGAAAAAAGCCGTTTGTCTTAATAACAATAACTTCATAATAAGAGGAGCCCATCACTACAGAGGTATTTAAATACGTTTGATATTGTGCACGATAGCGCCAGAAAAGTGACTCTATTGTTGAATTCTCAGAACAGAAAGGTCACCAGATCAAATCCAAAGAATAAATATGTTTTTCTATACGCCGTCACTGATCAGTCGTGCTCGTTTTTGAAGGCGTTTGCGGTTGAGCGCATCATTCCGTATGTGTCAGTCAAATTTCTGCCTCATTAATTACAACGAGTCTCATCAGAGTTTAACAAGTTATTACTCGCCGGCTGTTCTGAGGAGCGCGACTTCAAAAATGACGCCGGTCTTTGATGTTGTTGCCACGATGGGGCAGCTGCTCCACGGCTCACAGTAATGCAAGAAATACAGAAAGTGCTTAGAATTTCATGTTTTATTTTTAACCATTTAAAGAGGGGAAATTGCAGAGAGCGTTATTCTCGTGGCATGCCCCGTTATGAGATCAAACCTCCGGTTACCAGCCTGCTTTTCTAACCTTTCGACCACGACGTCAACAACTAGTCCACTTTTAAATGAGGTTGGATGAGGACAACTGAGAGAAGGCCCACAGAATGTTGCCGCGCTTCCCAACGATTCCCTCTTTTTCTCCAAATCAAACTGACTTTACTTTTATCTACATATTACTGCAGTACATAATGTTTTTGTGGCATAAAATGGACACAATTTCACTCTTCTATCGAATTATTCATTACCAAGAGCAGCCATATTTGTTTTTGTTGTTGGGGTTCCCCGTGACATCATTGAAGACTCCAGTAATGATTCCTTACTCCCCACACAGGGAACAGTTGGGATTATATTTGAATACAGTATCATCTACAAAACCAGGTGTAGGCTCAAATACACTGCAAAAATACTAGATCTTTCCAAGTATATATATATTTTTAATTTCTGGTCAAAATATCTAATCTACACTTAATATATGTATTTGAGAGTCTTGGAAACATCTCGTTTTGACAGAAACAAGCTCGTTTCTGAAACGAAAAAAGCTTTTTTGACCCACCATAAAAATTTTGAAGCTGCTTCATTGTTTGTAAAAGATGTAAAACTTCCTAATACAAGTTAAATAAAGCTCAAAATGAGTTTTCTCAGCTACTTTCAAGACAGTCTTTCAAGAAATAATCTTAAGTGAATTTTCACTTGTTCCATTGGCAGATTTTTTTTTAAAACTTGTTTAAAAACACCTTGGAATGATTGGAAAGATTTTATTAAATACGGACTTGAAATTAGCTGAGAAAACTCATTTTGAGCTATATTTTACTAGTATTAAGAAGTTTGTTTCTTCACAGATATGACTCAAAACAAGATGCTACCAAGACTCTTTCACTTAAGATTTTTAAGATGTATTCTTCTTAAGATGTGTCTTACATTAAGTGTAGATTACATATTTTGACTAGAAATAAGACAAATATACTTGGTAAGATTTGTCATTTTTATAGAGTACTGCTAATACTGTGTTCTTTTTCTTTCATTATAACTTACCATGTTAATTTAAATTATGGTAAGACTTTCTGTCATGTGGCGATGGGCGTCAAGGATGGGTGGTTAGGAAGAATGTTAGCCACTGTGACAAAGACTTACTGCATTTAACCCGACATTAATGTTCCACATAAAGGTTGTATCTTTGTTTATGGTGGCAAGTATGCATAGGTGATTTTAACTGCACTTATTTTTGGAAAAACAATATAAATACGAATACACTAATGTGTCTTAAAACTGACTGTGGCTCTGAAAAAAATGAGCCTCCATGAATCATGTAGGTTTATAAAATAAAAAAAAATCAAACAGTCTGCCGTTTGAGCCATATTTTAGCCTGGTTTTCTTAACACAAATATTGTGATTTACTAATGTTTAGTTTTTAAAAGCTGCAAATGACAAAGAAACATAATCTGGAACATACAGTACATCTTGTCCATCCATCTATTTTTGTCCACTTGACCTATTGGAGGTCCTACAAGGTTGCAAGCTAACCAGAGTACACAGGGCGAGACACGTCACCAGTCAGGTGGATTCTAGGTCAGTGGTTTTTAACCTTTTCAAACCATGATACACCCCACCTCCCTGGCACACACAAACCCACTGCTGCCAGGTCCATAAGTAGTTGGACAGTGATGATTTTGGCTCTGAAAATGGAAGGACTGTGTATAGAAATGACTAATATTTAAATGGTCAATGCGATCAATTTGTTGAACCCTCTGAATTAAAGCTGAAAGTCTACACTAGTCTAACACATTGTGACTGCCATTTCAAATCCACTGTGGTGGCGTAACAAGGCAAAAGTACAAAATTTGCGTCAGTGTCCAAATACTTATGTACCCGACGGTACATTTTGTCCACCCATCTATATTTTCTTCCACTTGACCGACGGGAGGTCATTCGAGGCTGCAAGCTTTCAAGAGTAGAGAGGCTGAGACACGTCTGCAGTTAGGTGGTTTCTAGATCAGTGGTTTTCAACCTTTTCAAACCATGACCTCCTCCCGACACACACAAACACACTATTAAAAAGAATGGAATGGGATTTTTGAGTGGTAATGTGCCTCTAAGTGGATAAGTAAGCAGACAGTAAGTGTACGAGAAAAAATAAAGAAGATAATGCACACACTTTATGTCACATTATGTCTTGAAGTTAATGTTCCATATGTTTCCACGTTAAGTGTTCTCAGGCCAGTGTATTCCGGGTCTAACTCGGGATCTCCTTCCAATTAGACGTGTCCAGAAAAACTACAGAGGGAGGCATATATGAAAATATCAGACGTTTGAACTTTCTCAACTGGCTCCTTTGTACACGAAGGAGCAGCGGCTCCACGTCCACTTCAACCACTACCGAAGCTTCACTGAGGGTAGGAAAGTAGATCGACTAGTAAATTGAGAGCTTGGTCTTCTGACTCACTGCCATCTTTCCCACGACAGTCCGAAGCAGCGCCGCCATTACTGCTGATTTGCACCATGAAAATCACAACCAGATCTGGTGGCAAGGCGGAACTCTGGTGAAAAAATGCTGCCACAACTCTCACATAGGAGTTCGTCTATCAAGCCCATTTGACATTTATGGACTTAGATGAGTCTATGACCAGATCCCTTGGGGTTTCTTGCAGGAGTAAGGAGTCCACAGTGACCCCTGACCTGCACATTCTTCATCTCTCCCATCATTGCCTGCATCACTTGCATTGTGAGGGAACATCAGCTGTGACATTTTGGCCATGTGGTGCGTTTCTCTGGGCAACGCTGAGGTGCGTAGGTGCCTCACACCTCATTTCAACATAGCGTATGGACATATATCGTGAAATATACGTGATCCGCTATCAAGTGTTCAACGCAAAGAATGCATTTCATTACGGAGACCACAGCAGCCATTAGAGACTAATTTTGTCTGATTTTTGTCATCCAGTTGTGTGGAACATGTGCATGGAACACTATAGAGACAAAAACAAGAGGCAACAAATCCATCTTTTACAGCTGCAAAACATAAATATTCACCATGTGTTAAAGTTGCGAAACTACTTTTTACATCTCCAACTACACTGTCTGAACGTTACTCAAGCAACTGAAACGAAGGAGCTAGCTTGTTAGCTTTTCTTGATTGGCGGAGCCAAATCAGGTTCAGAATCACATCATCACCAAACACAATCTATATCCGCCTAAAACCAATTCCACCCAATTCTACTCCAACACCGCAACAGTATCACCTGCTATGACCTCACCGGTAATTGCTTGCCATCTCTCCGTCTGTGTTGTGTTGCCAGTCAGTCTGTCAGTATACTGGGTTCAACTTAATGACAGATAATAACCTTACTTAGCCAGGACAAAGGCTACAGAGTAGTAGCCGGAATGGTACTGGACAAAACAGGCCAACGGGACGAAGTCTTAAAATGATATTTGGGGTCAATGAACGCTTTTTATGGCTTGTTTGAAATTCTGAGTTAGCATTGCCCATTTGTTTTCACTTTCACCAATTAATACATCAAAATTGAGACGAGGAAAATGAAATGTTAAATATAAATATCATGCGATATGTTCGCATTCAAGCACATATTGGTCGGCCAATAGCATATTTTCTGAAAATTTGATGTCGTTTGGAGTTTTTTGATAATATCTGTAATAGGTTATCTGTGTTGTCTCTTTGACAGGCGTTTGACGAGTTGATCACAAAGTAATTTTGAGAACATAGAGGAGAGGATGCTGAATGGTTGAATAGAAAGAATCGTTTCATCTCTGCAGATGTCACGTTAATGCTAGTAGACAGGGGGTTGTCAGTGTATGGTTATGTGTTCGTGTTTGTATCTTTGCCATCCTGCTGACAGCTTTTGTGTGGGCGTCTGAATAGAGGAGAGAAAAAAAAAAAGCCAACGGGCAGGTCAGTGTTTGTTCAGGCTGCTGTCAGTCCCTTCGTTTCTATCATTTCTTGTCCTTTATTTTTGCCCTCTCTATATAGGAAAGCAAAAATCATACTGAGGTCAGAGTTTAACAGAAGCTGGAGAAACATAAAGAGAAGCCTGGAACATCCCAAGTGTGGCACTTTGGAAAAAATAGAAACTACAAATAAGAAAAGAAAACAGCTTTATGTCATGGACGCAATATGACAATTTTAATAATGAAAAAACATCGAATTTCTGCTTTTATTAAACGTGCCCTCCTCTTTCTACGAGTGATATATACCTAGTACTCAGTCAGACAATTTAATAATCTAAACAGTTAAACATGACTTGATTTTAAAAAAACCTAATACATACAATACAGATAAAGTCATGATAATATGGGACGCTGCAATATCGAATGAACTCGATTTGTTTTTCATGAATGTTTATGGTGATTCTGAGCAGGCAGGGCGAAGCAGCACCCAGCATTGACAATCGCACCAGTAACTTCGACTAGCAGATGCTAACGGATGCTACCGGAGGCTAGAGATCACCGACGAATGCAAATACGTTCATCGACATTGGCCCAAACGCCTAGGTGTGACTGGGCCTTTAATAAACAGAGTGCATCCCCAAATGTTACATGTGAAACCTCGTCCATACCTAGAAAACCCTCAGAGGGTGTCCGTGATGAAGCGGGACATTCCGTCATTGTGCCGTGTCTTCTTTTAACTGTGGCAGGATTTGCAAGATTTTCGAAAATGTCTTTTTCCGGTCGTGAACTTTAGCATACTTTGGGAATGCCTTGCCTTTTCGTGGTGCCAGTAATGTTGTCGTATGTTCCGTGACATCAACAGGAGGTTTTCCAGAAGTACCGAGGTTGGTTTTACACGATGGGTGTCCTGCGGAGAGGCTACAGGTGATTTTGCAAACAAAAGCACATGCTCGATCACATTCGTGATCTTCACACGCCGGTTAGTCATGGTTTTAGACGGTGATCTTCAGGGATGCATATCCGTTAAAGTGAGAACAGGGCTTTCCTGCCTTTCACCACGATGAGTTCAGGGCTTGTGTTTTGGATGTAGCACCTGCTGCTAATGCTAGCGTTAGTGATTGGCCCAGGCTGTTTATTTGTTGCGTCTTCATGTGCAGTCTTTCGCCCGAGGGTGTTCAAGCTGACAATTCCCTTCTGCTTATTTTTCTCTATGCTAAATCAGCAGATTTCAGCTTCAGGCTTTAGCTGGCGAAGATGTCAGTTGCCGTCAATTTGAGTTGCTCTCCTTCACCGTGACCGTCATAGGTGAGGAATCTATTTCAGGCAAGCAATGTTTCTAAACGATCTCACTGACAAGCTGTGTTGATATTGATAAGTTTTTGTCTGTTTCTAGAAAAACCTTAGCTAATGTGAGCCCAGTGCTGTAAAGTTACAAACGTTGAATAAATGCTTTTATTGTGAAGCAGGTTCAGGAAAATGAATTCTGAGCAATATGAATTTCACTTTACTACCTGCAGCAACAGAGACAGAGAGAAATGTCCAGAGCAGGTCTGAGATGACTCTTATTATTTGAAGTGTACTTAAGAAACATTTCTGGACTGTCAGGCCGATATAATGGCAGGAGAAAGTCTGATGCAAAAAGTAGAGGACAGATCTAAAGTGAAATTCTGTACAAAGGATCGCTGGGTCTGCAAAGAGGTGATTAAATTCTGAGGCAGATCTGGATGAAGCTCCTCTTTCATTCCTTTGTTTAACGTCGCTTAACAATTGGCTTTCTTTTCTCTTTTGGGGCATTTCAAGAATGGGCCTTATGACATCACAAAGATCTGTACATATCCTGCTGATGCTGACTTTTAACACAAGCTATGAATTTGTGTAGATACACCCAAATCTCTGTCTTGTTAACCTGGACACCTCTATCCATCATGTCTGACGTTGGAGGGGTGTGTCTTTCCCCGTCAGTTGATTTGATACATATAAACGTCATCTATGAGCGTGTTCATTGTTACATCCATCAAGGATGTTGTGTCATCACCAGCATCTGTTTGTTTGATTTTTATTAAGTTTAAATAAAAGGTAAAAAACCGATTTTAATGAACCTTGGTGGATGGATGGGGCATTGGCCAGGGAAGAACCTGTTACATTTTGGTGCAAATCTGGATCAAGGGACAGATCCTGAATTTGATCTTTAAGGCTAACATTTGATCTAGATTACAGCACAAAAGCAATCAGGATCTAACTTTGGGAACATGATCAAATATGAGTGGACTAAATCAATGATCAGGAACAAGCATGAAGGATGAGGAACAAAGATCAGGATCAAGATCATGAGTTTTGGGTCATGAGGTGAGTTTTCACGATCCCACGATTCTCTATCCATAGGTGTACTTTTGATCCAGATTACAGGCCCAAAGCAATCAGGGTCTAACTTCAGGAACACGATCAAACATGAGTGATCTGAATCGGTGATCAGGAACAAGAAGGATGAAGGATCACAAACAAAGATCAGGATCAAGGTCATGATCAGGGGCAAAGGTGAGTGTTCATGATCCCATGATTGTCTAGCCATAGGTGTACTTTGATCCAGACCCAGATAATGATCCAGATTTGGTGGACACAACTGTACTTTCCAACAGAAGTGGTCTACTAGAGTCCACTAACAATTCAAATTTAGTTTGAGGCTGTTGTAATGGCGGTTGTGGGGCTTTGGTGAATGCATGCACTCTACCGAGCGTCCTTCTAGTTTCTAATAATTTTAAGGTCCGCTGCCGATGTAAATCCACACAAAAAAATCTGTATGCAACACTTTTTCTTCCTTATGGAAGCATAAAACTTTTCTGCTGTAGTGACGAGGTTCTTGCAAAATGCGCTATATTTTTTCAGTGTTTTTATCTGTATACATTGTACCGCACCACCTTATTCACTTCTTTTGGTGACTGCACCGGGACGAGCAAATAGAATGAGCTGAGTGACAACCAGCCGCAATTCACACACAATGAGAGACGAAGGGAGGGCGCGTAGACAGAGGAGGAAGAGACCGTCAAGAGGCTGTCAGCACACTTGTTGACAACACGGAGCCCTATACACACACTATCACAGTGGGCAGCGGCGGTGCAAGCATGAAGTGTGTGTGTGTGTGTGCAGGAGGAGTGGGGGGGGGGTGGCACTGGGGTTGCGCACCACCGGAGCGCAAAATTGGAAACAATGTGTCGACAAGAGTTAAAAGCAAATATTTACAGGGCTTTAATTTGCATTGGGAGCGCTCAGTTTCCGGTGTGGGTCAGTGCGTCGACGGCAGAGCTGAGGAACACAGAGGGGCACGGGTGGTAATTAGACAGACAGTGGTAGATTAATCACCGCCTGACAGCACAGCCACACACAAACACACTCACAACAAGCCGTACGCAGCCCCGTCACTTAGCCGGCATTTTATTCTCGCACAAAACGTGTGTACATCCACCGAGTAGAGAATCTGGGCTCCTGCAACTATTTATTATCTTTATAATTAATCCTTGTAGTAATTATTTTTAAGAGTGATTGAGTGATCTGTTAAATGTATACTTTACTTAAAAATAAATATTGGTGCAGTTATCCTTTATCCATTCCACACTAGCATAACCTGTTGAGGTTGGCGGGCGGTGACTAGCATACCGTACCCACAACTGGGTGTAAAATGCTATTGTGAAGGGGGCGTGGCTTCGCAGTATGTGTAGAGAAATGGAGCAGTGCCAGCTGCTGCTATGCTACAAGTGACTATTCAATCCAGAAGGCCGGATGACTTTCTGTGACGGAAAGGAAAAGAAAGTAAGATCTCTCGCAAAGTTTTAGTTATATACACCGATGAGCCATAACATTGTGACCCTCTGCCTAATATTGTGTAGGTCACCCTTTTGCCACCAAAACAGAACTGACCTGTTGAGGCATGGACACCACTAGACATCTGAAGGCGTGCTGTGGTGTCTGGCAGCAAGATGTTCGCAGCAGATCCTTCTGTTGGATCGGACCACACGGGCCAGGCTTTGCTCCCCACGCACACCAATGAGCCTTGGCCGCCCATGACGCTGTCGCTGGTTCACCAGTTTTCCTTCCTTGGACCACTTTTGGTTGGTACTGACCACTACACCCCGGGAACATCCCGCAAGAGCTGCAGTTTTGGAAATGCTCTGGTGCAGTCGTCACAATTTGCCAACGTCACTCAAATCTTTATGCGTCCCCATTTTTCCTGCTTCCAACACATCACCTTTGAGGACAAAATGTTAACTTGCTGCCTAATATATCCCACGCCCTGACAAGTGCCACTGTAATGAGATAATCAATGTTATTCACTTCACCTGTCAGTGGTCACAATGTTATGGCTGATCGGTGTGTTTTATGTTACTAAAGCTTGGCCTGTGTCATACGGTTTGTCTGTACGCTAGCCATGAACCAGCTCACAGTTGTTCATAAGCTTGTCTTAATTTGAAAGTGATCAGGCATCTCCATCCTTAGTACGGGTAAGACGTGGGGAGGTCCGTTTTAAAGGGAATATTCATGAAGGAAAGTTCCAGGTGTTTCTAAATATAAAAATACTAAAGTTCAACTCAAACGGAGTTTGAAATCTTAGCTACCTTTGTCTGGATATACGTTTATTATGTTTATTAAGCAATTTATGTCAGCAACTATACAAAATCGCAACTGAAAATGTAAGCTCCTGTCGACTGTGCTATGTATCGTTACTGACAGTTTTATGAGTACGTCCTATAAAGGCCCTGACACCCATTGGGCCCGAATACCGTAATATAAATCGATGAGTGTCGATTGGATGGACGCCAGTCCATTGCAGGTTACTTCCCCAGCCAAGGCTGATACCCATTTCCAGCTGGGTGAATCGATGAAGTGTCTTGTCCTGAAGCGGTCACACATGGAATCGATCCGTGCTCTATACAGGTTGGTAGTCCAACTCCTACCCCACAGAACCTGCTCTTGCTATTGGTTTGACAAGGGTAAAATGCAAAGAAAAGCAAGACAACACTGGAGTGATGAACCAAATTAATCATTCATTTCAAAGAAACCAGATAAAACATGAGTGAAAACAGTTTGTGATGTCACTGCTCCGGTGGATTAATGTCCTGCAACAGACATTTTCCCTGAATTATTTTCCCCCTTGTAATCCCTTTGTCTTTTTTTTTTTTTCAAACACGCACCTGCCCACACGCTGCTGTTGTTCTCCGATTACCTGCCACTCCCTCTATCTCTGCTCACCCCTATAAATCACTGTATTTAAATCTTCCCCTCCCCTCACTGAGGACAGCTTCTGTGCCGCACACCCCCCACAGATCCTCCATTGGGAGCATCCCAGAGAGGCAGAGGACGGCCTGGTCTTGGCCCAAGGGGAGGAGCATTTCTGGAGGCTGGAGGACACTGCCCCAAGATAGCTTAGTTGACCGAGAGTGCTACTATGACACATACATCATAATTATTTTACCGTCTTCTAAGTGGTTTTGACCTTGGATTCAAGTACTGCAGGCAGTTTTAAAACTTTTAATAAATTCTCTTAGTGGCAATTAAATTGGGTTGAAATGGGTCTTTTAAAGGTCATGACTGTGTGATTAAAAAAAACGAGTTTTTTTTTTTTTTTTTAACATGCAGGGATGCTGTGCTCATTTGAGGACAAACCTCATCAATTCCTGACATTCATGTGAGACTATTCAATTAATTACTATTTGGTGAACAGATTTCATGTGAAAGTCTTATAGCTGTTTTGGTGAGGAAAATTTAGCTTTCGGCAAAGTTAGATTAGATTGCAATAGCAATACCGTTTTAAAGTCTCCTCTGAGATCTTGAGTATTTCCCTTAATGGAATTATCTTTAGACAAAGGTTCTGATAAATGTCTACACTGTGATGCAATGTAAATGTAGAATGCAGTTTAGAATGTGGGGTAAAAGAAGATATTGGTCACTTAAAGTTGGCACAGATTCAGAACATTGGCTCAGCTGTGTTTTTGGAGACACAGCGAACATGGAATAATTTAACAAATAAATGATGCTGAAGGGAAACGGAAGCAGTAAAAACGGTGGCCTAATGGATGTAAGAGGCTGATGAGTGGAACACAAAATGGATCAAATGTGAACTGCATTAATTTCATGCCCGAGATTCCATCATGGAAAAAGTTCAATCTAAATTTAGACAGTATAATATAATATTCAGGGCACAGCTGCAATTTTCATTGAGCTACTGATGCACCAAACAATATCTTTGCATGCAATGATCCAATGGGCTGTGGCAAAATGTCAACAACTGACAACTCAGAACTCGAGGACACCGTTTATGTGTTCTTAAAGTTAAAGCCCAGGTGGAGGTGCCGTTTCAAAAAAAGACAAATAGTATACTATGGTTAGTACGCTAGCCTCCTAATAAGAAGGTTCCCAGTCTGAGGCTACCTGTGCTCCACTGTACATCTGGAGCTGCGTGAGGAAGAGCATAAAACTTAAACAAATTAACATACGGCTCCATATCAGATCCGCTGTGATGGCACAGAGCAAAACGGGAGAAGCCAAAAGAAACGACTTATCCTGAATCCACATCAAGTCAACGTCCCTCCCAAATTTCTTTGAAAATTAGAACGTGGAAATCAAAAACATTAAAACATCCTTACAAACAAATAAACAGCAAATAAAATGGATTCTCAGGGTCCGTTTACAAAACTGCACTTAAATAAAGAAAGGGGCTTTAGACCCAATACATTCCCACAGCGGTAGAGCTATGGAGTGCAGCTTTGACACAAAGTTCATTTGGACTCATCCTTGCAAACTCTGTGGTTGGAATTATGCAGTCGTCGAGAAAAACATCTACCGTAAAAGTCCTAATACACGCGCAACGCGCGAACGCATGTCCACTGGCCTGCGCGTGTATTAGGTACAAAAAAATCCCGTAAGTGTAATAGCATTTTAACTAGGGGTGGGCGGTATAAACGGTATACGACCACCCCCACAGTTCAGCACGTGAACTGCGGATTAATTGCAAAGTTTACATAATTGTGTGATTTTGTGTCATTGTGACTTGTTTTTAAAGTGAGAACTGCATTAACTGCATTAACTTCGATTCAGTTGCGGTGAAATCACACTGATGCTGCATGAGCTGCGCGTGCACTTCAAGTCGCGCGAACGCTGTCTGTTAAAACACCCTCGTGTTCCGTTAAAAACAGCGCGCTGCACTTCTGGGTCCAAATGGAGAAAGAATCTCTCAAAACATCAGCCGAGTAAAAACTGTCCGTCACCTCTTTTCTCTTTGAGCTCGCTGAACGGAGCGCCGCGTGCACGCTTAAAGCCCAGAGTTGCCGGAAAATAACGAGTATTCCCGACTTTTGCCGAGTGCCTGCTCGATAGGAACACTGATCTGAAGAATGTTTTGCACTAACAGAGTGACTTTTTTTAACGTTACGTTGTTGTGGAGAAAGAAATCTCCTCTTACTCTGCTTGGAAGTTATTTGAAAGGTTTTGTATTTTTTTCTATAATTGCATTTTACACAATATAATGTTCTTAA
>OMMV01108981.1:0-12600 GCA_900302635.1 Chatrabus melanurus
GAAAACCATAGACCTAAAGCGGAAACAGGCTAAAGAATTGACGTAAAGTGTCCTCGATAATTTTTTGTTCTTCTTGGTAGTACTGGTGAAGAAGGATATTTTGCTGTAAAACATGTAATAGGCTCACCAGCTTTAGCAGCACACAAACAACACTGTACGGCGCCATTTTCTGAGCGTGGCGCATGCATGTTGATGAAGAGATGGCTATGACGTAGGCGTATCAGGAAAAAGTTGCGGTTCCGGCTGTAATCACGGAGACGCGAATCCGACGTTTCAAAATCTTCCCACTCTGGGACCTAGCTTCAAAAATGATCGTTTACAGACCCCCAAAGTACCGTTTTCGTCTGGATGATAGCCGTATTTTGTAAAAAACTATGCGGTTACACCTCGTCTTGGCTTCGTGTGAACTAAGTAACCCTTCATTTCACACAGAGTCATTTAAGCGGCACCCAAGGATCATCCAAAGAGACCTATAGTACCAAAGACATCTAGTCATTGTCTTAGATCATACTGTATGACAGGAAGCACCAGGACCCTAAATACTTGGACCTTCGTTCTCGTGCAAAGCTATCGACAACACCAAACATATCTGTTCAGCAACCTCGTAACTCCTCAAGCTGCACCCAGTGGTCTCTCGATCTCAAAGGCCAAGGACCAGAAACATGAATGTCACAGCTAAGGTAAGTGAATGTCTCAATCAGTCTGACACTTTCACCACTTGCAGATGTAATTCTGATTGTAGTGTCGAGGAAGTCATTGAAAGCCTGGATCTTAGTCGTGATCCAGGACAATTGCAAACCCAGATGCTCCGATTCCTCGCTCAGCTTCTCAACTGTGGCAATCAAAGTATCCATAGATTCTGCAAAGATCACAGCATTGTCCACGAAGTCAATGCTGACAAAGGCACCTATGCCGCTAGTTTCCACAACCCTACTCAACATCCAGTCCATGCAAGCATTGAACAGGGCAGGAGCCAGAACACATTCCCGACAAATGGCACTATTCACTGAGAAAAATTCAGAGATTCTGCCCCCTCTCCATGCAGCACTAACAGAACCTGCGTATAAACTGGCTATGATGTCCAGTAAATTCTTGTGGATCCCACAAATTCTCAGGATGTCCCAGAGAGCAGCCCGGTCAGCTGAATCAAACATGTTGCTTCACACTTCCCCAAAGCAAATGTTGCAACCTATGTGCCAGCTTGCGTAATAGTGGCAAGCATGAAGAAGTCCAAAGGATATACCTGAAACACTGTGGGCCCTATCTTGGCCTTCTATGGCATGCGGTCTAAAGTGCATCACACAAATGCACTTGACGTTTGTCTGACCCCAAATTGCTTTGTAAACAGCAGGGAGTCTGAACACAAACTAGAGCGCAGGTTTGCATTTAGTCACCCAATTAGTCATTTTGGGTGTAACATGAAATAAACCAATCAGATTGTCACCTGTCATTGCCTTTAAGACACAAGTGTGCCAGTGTCAGGTGCATTGCTATCCAGAGGTTGAACTCAGAAGTGAGAGGGTTTCAATCGAACACCATCAGTGATCCATGCACCAATGGGTGTACAGTATACCTGGATCAGCTGGCTTTTGAGACAGACCTCACACAAATGCCTGAAAGAATGGGAGGATAAGGACCTCAGGAGATGCCACACAAATATACATGCAGCGCCTATAATGATAAGATAAAAACTGTTCACTCTGACTCAAACCATGCAGTTGGTGTGCACTCTGCCTGTTGTGCTCTGACACAGACATGGAGTAAGTGCGTTTTTATAACCCTTGCAAGCAAAAAATTGAAGGGGTATACAGGAATCACCCTGTCCCTCTCTCCGTCTGTCCATGAGGCTTATAAGAGCAACTCCTCCAAAACCAGTTAATGGATTTCATCCATCCATCTTCAACTGCTTATCCGGAATCGGGTTGTGGGGGTTGCAGCTTTAGCAAAGAGCCCCAGACTTCCCTTTCCCCGGCAACCTCAGCCAACTCTGACTGGGGTATTCCCAGGCGCTCCCAGGCCAGTGAGGATGGATTTCAATGAAACTTCATACATTGGTAACACACCATATGAAGATATGCGCAAACGAAAATAAGACCAGTCCAAAGTTTTCAAGGGGAGATAATTGGAGTTTTGTGTTTAATTGATCATATGATAATCAGGAAGATAATTGGGCTTTTGTTGGTTTTCTTTATACATCATATTTGTCAATCACATGTTTAAACAGACCTGTTGGGCTGTTCAATACAGAAGATAACTGGGTTGCTAATTCAGGTATTTCATTACAAAAGATTTACTACCACCGATATATAACACATGCAAGCGACTAGTGTGTCAGAGCAGGGGGTATCATTAGACCTCTAGTCTTTCTCTGTTGTGGTTGGAGTGTATGCTTAAAGTTTGTAATATGTTTTTGTATCAAACCACTGGTTATTACGCATCTTAATGATGTAGGACCAGCAGTCTACGTTTTTGTTACAAACCACATTTAAAGTCCTGATCCCCTGTGAAAAGTCAATAACCCCCCCCCCCCCACACACACCAATAATTCAGATCAGTTTAACCCAGGGAGGAATAAAACCAGCACAAAACAGAGTTATGAAAGTGTAATATTTTTTTAATTAGTTTTTTTAGTCTTTTAATTCATTTTTTTGTTCTCATTTCAGTTTTGCGGCAGTATGATGTACTCATATGCCTCAATGTGCCCATAGTGTGTGCACTTTGTGAGGCTATTTGAATATTGAAATAGAACACATTTTTGCTGGTCTATGCAGCCATCATTTTCTGCATCCATACGATCGCAATGCACCAGTACTGCGCTTGACCACACCTCATTTTGAGACCAAAACCCATTGGTGCACAAATGAGCACAGGCTAACTTTGGATTGGGTGTTTGATTAAAGCATATTTTTGTGGATAGGGTAATTCATAACGGGTGGCTTGGGTGCAGGTATTAAAATGTATGACTGCCATATTGCCTCAGTAACCATGGCATCATCAATGGACCTAACGTCACAAAGCTACCTGCTAAGTAGTGCTAACCTGGTGCCAACTTTGCTAACATATAAATTAAATGATACTGAAATTTCACTCAACAGAAATACTGGAGCACTGACTTCTTTGATGGTCCATTAGTACAATTAACCACACAGCAAGCCATATTATCGCAGATATTTGTAATAAGATGCTCAGAAAGGACAAAAAAATTGACTCGACTGGGTCGAGTCCACAGCAGGTAGGAGCTACTGCTAGTGGGGCCCTGACACCGGCACACAGCTGTCAGGCAAAGGGACCACACCTCATTATTCATAACTTTATGGCATAAAATAGCTTAAACTGATGAGGTATATAAAAAAAAATCACCCCCTGTACATTTGTCATGAATGGGGAAACTAGCTATAGAGACCACAACTGTTTGTGTGTGTGTATTTCTGCTGTAATGTTGGACAGTTTAACATGGGCATCTATGGGGACTGACTCAATTTTGGAGCCAGCCTGCAGTGTCCATTCACAGAATTGCAAGATTTGGCACGTCCGCGTTGGCTTCATTTTTCAGTTCTGGAGGTTGCCACTTGGGTGAAAGCCAATAGCTCTCAGGTAACGGGTTTAAGACCAGTGAAATACTTGATATACTGCCTCTGCGTTTGCAGTATGTCTTTGTGTAATTAGTTTTTCATGCAATTGTTTCCTTGGGCAGTGTAGAGTAATGCTGTTGATGGCCTTCAGTAATTCCAATAAATAATACAGATAGGTGCACGTTTCAGTTCATGATTAGCAAAAATGTTGCTGCAGTTCAGCAAATGAGCCAAATGGGAGAATAATACATGTTCCTGTTGGTGCTTAAATTATTGATACAAACTCTAATTACACAATTAGACACAAATGGAGCTGGGTATTTGGGGAGCACACACTGGAGCACTCTGAAAGCCATAATTGGGATATGATGGTCAGGGGCTGCTCATTAATTGACCCCTGCTGGTCTGAGCTGAACAGAACCGTCAATAGAACGCTGTTAACTATGCAACAATCACATGGGCGAATGCACTGTGAATGAAGATCGCGGCAGCCCCTCTGCTGGAGCTGTTGTCGGCTCCAGCTTTGGCGGGATGATGTGGACGGGCTGGTACAACCCGACACACTTTTCTAAACCCCCTACCCAGCTGCAATATTCTCAAACAATGAGACGAGACAGTTTACACCCAGCATGGCTCTTTTACAATAAAGCATCAAACTGAGAGTAGCGTGTCTGTGCCAGCAGTGAGAGGCAATGCCCAATGAACCCCAGGAACTTTGGCCAGACAAACACACGCCCCAGAGGTGGCGTCATTTACTGGTTAACAGACGTTCTTTTTTTGCAAAGAAGTTGTGCAATGATAGATCAAACTGATCTCAGGCCAGACTCAGCCTGTGGATTCATGCAACATCTAAACCTCCAGGTGACAAAGCGTCTGCGAGGAGAGACATGGAAAACGGAAGGCGGTATCAAATGAGTTCGCTAAGTTTGATGTTTCATTCAAGCCCTTGCTCAGTGACCAGGCACCCATCCAGTAAGCTGTCCAGTCACCCTGTCAACCACACAAAATAACAAAGTGCTTGTGAAAAGACACCAGCAGGGGGACACCCTACGCCTGGGGCAGACTCAACTTTTTTCATGCTTTTCAACAACTCAGCCTCTTTCTTCAAGGTCCTTTTTTTTTTTTTTTAATCACCCGGTGGTATCCCATATTTTGAAAAATAACACATTTTCTACCCACCTTTGTTTTGTTTTCTTGCCACCTCCTGTTGGCAGAACGCTGTTTAACATCACAGACTGTATAATGGACATACCCTCCATGACGTCACCTATAGATTTTCTGAAGAGCTGGATTGAAACTCAAGTTCAACTGGTTTGAAGCTTAACTCTGGGCCTAGATAAAGAGATGGAGCATGGGCAAGACCAGTGTGACCTGGGTGGGATGAATGAAGCCCAACCCCCCCATGCCAAAGTCATCAAACAAGATAAAGCTAACAGGTTAAATTTGGTTTGGGTGTTTTATTAATGCATATTTTTTCAGACTGGGTGGTGATTTTCACACCGAGTGGCTTAGGTGCGGGTATTGAAATCTATGACTGGTATATTGTCTCAGTAACTGTGGTGTAAAACTGGAGATAACTTCACCAAGCTCTTGATACCTGTAAGTTAATGCTACTGGTGCTAATATATATATTAAATAATACTAAAATGTCCGTTAGTACAATTAACTGCACAGCAAGCCATTTTATCTCAGATATTTGAAATAAAATCCTCAGAAAGTACAAACACGGTTGACTCCACAGCAGCTAGCAGCCGCTACTAGCTGCCTCTGCTGGCGGGGCTCAGGAGTTGGCTCACCGGCACACAGCTGTCACTCAAAGTGACCACACCGGAAATAATTTATAAATTTAAGGCTTAAAATAGCATAAACTGCTGTCATGGACTGCTGTCATCTTGCATTGTGAAGGAGCGTCAGCTTCGACATTTTGGCCATGTGCCGCATTTCTGTGTGCATGATCCACCACATAGGTGTCTGAGTGTTGAGGACCCCAGTGGCTGGAGAAGGTCAAGGGGACACCCATGCTTCACCTGGTTGCGGCAGATAGATGGTTATTTTAAAGATGTGGGCATGGACCAGCTGTCTGCCTGGGTGGCTGCCATTCAGGACCCGGGGCGGTTCCGTGGCGTTGTGGATGCGGCGAAGGGCAGTATCAGTGCCCGCTCCTAGACTTGACTTGACTTGCTATCATGAACGAGGAAACTAGCTCTCGAGACCAAAACTGTTTTTTGGGCTCGGCTGTAAACATAATTATAGCTGCTGCAAAGATAGACATTTTTACATACTTTTGGAGCCAGCCTCAAGTGGCCATTCAAGGAACTGTAAGATTTGGCATTTCCGTGTTGGCTTCATTCTTCAGCACCAGATATTGGGGATTGTTTAACAGTCCAGTGATAATGTCCCATTTGCTGTTGTTAATAAGCATTGCAGCATGAGGCTTAGCTACTAGAAGTGGAGGGAAATTTGGTGATAAAAGGCATTTATCACAAATATGGTCACTTTTGTTGCAGATGTTCGCTGTAACATACGGAGGCTGAAACGCTTTATTTAGACACAGTGTGATTGATCAGCAGACACGGGGTGCAGAGGTCAAATCTTTGTATGCCTCAAGATGAATAATTGAAGAAAATGGGAACATGCAGATGATGCACCAGGGCCCATGCAATAAAATCATCGAGCCCAAAAGGATGTTTGGATGAACTCTGTGACCTCTCCAACCTGTGTGGCTGAACAGTACACAGACACACCGGCTCCTTATGTCTCTCCTTATGTGGAATACGTGAGTGAGCCTGGATTTTCTGCATTGCATCATGCTTGCATCATCACTTAGGCTGTTGCACATCCCGACTACCTTATAATGCCTCAAAAGTTAAAATACGAATTTATATTTAAATTTCAGAACATTTATACATATATATTTTCCCCTCTGACGTTCCTAGCTGACGGACGAGTTGTCATGCAAACTCAGGGCTATATGCTCACAGTCACTTCAGAATGTGCCGCTATGTACATTTTAATAGGCTAGGACTGGTTAGCCCTGACCCTATTTCCTCACAGGATAAGAATTTTCTTAATTTTGGTTGAGGCCGCAATACAGGCCTTGGTGGCCACCAGACCTAGGCTTTGGAAATGAAAGAAAGTGACGAACTCAAAGTTTCATTTCAAGCTACTTGTAATTTCAAAACCACACATACATTGAGAGCAGAGGTGCCCAAATTCTTTCCTTTGAAGAAAAACATCCTATATAGGCACTGAGGCCCATGGGTGCTTATCCCCAGATTCCGTAGTATGAAGCAGATGAGTCTGTGACTCCCACTGGACGTGAGACCAGTCTGATGTAGGTTACTTCTCCAGCCAAGGCTGGTATCCATTCACAGCTGGGTGGACTGAAACAATGCAGATGAAGTGTCTTGTCCAAGGACACAGACAGGTAGCATGACCGGCAAATGAACCCAGGTCTACATAATGGTAACCCAAATCCTTATCCCACTGAGCTACCTGCTCTTTGTTTGAAAGGCTATAAATTAATCTGGTTGGAGGGCCAAGGTCAAAAGTAAATGTTGATATTACATTGAACTGAACTACATCCATACAATTACATTATAAATAATTGAGTTTTTTTTATATACATTCTAAATCTACTTTCGGCTTCTCCCAATTTCAACTTGGGGTCGCCACAGCAGATCCCACATGGCTCTGCATGTAGATTTGGCACAAGTTTTTACACCGGATGCCCTTCCTGACGCAACTCCATATTACATGGAGAAGGGTTTGAACCGTGAACCTTCCGCATTGAAAGCGGTCGCACTAACCGCTAGGCCACCACGCTGCCCTATGTACATTCTAAATCTAAAATAAAAAATACTAAATAATAAAACACTACCATTTCATGTGCTAAACAGTAATTTATTAATATGTAAATAATTTGTCAATTGCCTTGGTGGGCCAAAACAAAGGGAGTCCAGACCAAACATGGCCCACAGTCCCTACATTGGGTAGCCCTGGTTGAGAGAGAGAGAGAGAGAGATAGAGAGAGAAGAAAGAAAACCTGCTTCCACTACAAGATGCTTCCCACAGGGTTTTGTGGATTTGTGACTGTTATTTGTGTTTTCGAACATAACCTCTGTGAAAAAAATCACAAAATAATAATTTATTTCTCTGATTTAGTACATTTCTGTGCAGAAATAGTCTCTCTCTCACGGATTCCATTCACTGCCTACCTTGCTCGACCTTGCTTTCTATTTCTTTCATAGCTAATTTCACACAAAATTATTTCTGCAGAATTGTGTGCAGGTATGATCGTTTTATTTGAGTTTCATAACAATGCTGTGAAAGAATCAGAAACAAAGTTTACTTCTCTGATTTAGTGCATTTCTGTGCAAAAACAGACTGTCTTACTGACAACCGCACCTGCATCTAATCGATCATCAATCCAGCATCCAGTAACATCCAGCAGGTGGCAGACCAACATATTTTCATGATGCATTTCTTATGATATGATATGAAAAGTTAAGTGCGATATTTTGTGCATATTCTTGCGAATTTCCACTCGCATGTACAATGCGTGTTTCGCATTTAGTGTTCAGAAATGCACGTTTGTGTTTTGGTGAAAGTTAGGGTTAGTGTTACAGTTGGAACAACAACAATAATAAGTAAAAGATGAATTACTACATTATTTTCATTCGAATGATCTGCCACCTTGATGTCGGTGACATCATCACCGCCTCCCAGTGGAGAAATACATGGGATATGTAAGACTTTCGCTGAAAAATAGTTATGAATATGTGCATTTTGGTGCATTACTTTTTTGTCTGTTTTACAACAAATTTTTGTGAGACTAGGCTGGGCAGACCTGTCTATTGGATATTACGTAGGCAAAACAAAGTTGCTTTTTCAGTTCATTTGGTGCATCAAAGTTCACCAGATGTGAAAGTGTTTGTCCTCATTGTATGACCTTAAATCTGGCACTCTATGAGATCATTACATAGCAGAACATAGCATTTATTGTTTTTAAGTTATCATGTCATCAAACATGAGTCGATGGACTCATTTATCATTCATTTATCTACCCTGCAAACAGGGGACATTCCCTGGATGTTTACCGGACATTCGTAACGTCCTCGATTGGTGCCCACCACAGCGTTCTCTGCCAGACATTACCGGGAGGTTATTAACAACTGTAGCAAGTTCTAATTTGGTCCTTGTGCGACGTTCTGAATGAGACGTAAATCGGATGCTCCGGGAACTTTCCCATTTGGTCCTCAGGATAATGATCTCATTAGTTACTTCAAAGATGTCTTTAGAACATCCCATTTTGGTCATGCATAACGTTAATCGCATGCCGTCTTACATTGTTACAAATTTTATAAAGTCAATGTCCCATTATAACATCATGTGTGACCAAAATGGGACGTTCTAAAGACATCTTTGAAGTACCAAATAAGAATGTTATCTGGAGGACCAAATGGGAACGTTCCCGGAGAGTCCGATTTAAGTCTCATTCAGAACGTCGCACAAGGACCAAACGAGAACTTGCTACGGATGGCAATAACATCCCGGTAACATCCGGCAGAGAACGTTATGGTGGGGACCAATTGAGGACATTCCGAATGTCCGATAAATGTCCCGGGGATGTCCCCTGTTTGTATGGATGCACTCATTGGGATATAATGATCAGTACATCGATCACATACGAAACCTACCATAGCCTGATAAAAATCAGAGAAAATTTCCTTATTCTCACCTGCGCATCTTTCAGTGTAATTGTTTTGAATGGTTTTAATTAGAGTATACATCCATGTGGCGGTGATGGTGTAGTGGTTAGCGTTAATGTCTGCCCATCTTCCGACCCCATTTCGATCCCCCACACTAACAATGTTGCTTTGAATACAAGAGTCTGCAATGCTAGTTACTGGCTCACAGGGATGGATGCAGTTGATATGCTTTAACTTGACATTGGGTAAATAACAAAAAATTAATTTGATCTGCATGACCTTACCCATTTGTCAATTCAAGCAAAATCAGATGTATATGAACTGCATTTATATAGCACTTTTCCATCTGAAACAGATGCTCAAAGCACTTTACAGTGATCCCTGTAACAGGGTGTTGCCATGTAAGACAAGTTAACTGCACACTGGAAGCAACTTTGGGATTGAGGACCTTGCCCAAGGGCCCTTAATGATTTTCTGGTCTCAAGCCCACTGCTTTAGCCTCTAGAGTCTAGACCATCACTTCCCAGATGTAGGAGCACTGATGGATTTTAGTCGGCACCATAACTCTTCTGGTCCACTCTCGGAGCAGCATCACCTTTATTTAAACCATGACGTCGAAAAAACATTCCCCTTAAGTCCTCACAATGTTCTTGGGATGTCCCAAATAACATCCCTGGGACGGAAAGTGAACCCTACACATTGATGTCTCAGGAACGATCGGAGAAGACCTTTAGGGAACGTCCAGGGGGCCGTTATTTTGTTTGCTGGGTATCTATTCTCTACAGGGTACATGCCTAGGCTTTTCGAAAGCTGAGGAATATATTGCATTGGAATTGGTTAATCTGATTTATTATCTTCCTTTTTTGATGATGAGCACTGCTGACATCAAATGTCTTTCCTTGTGTCACTGCTTACATGGGTGAACCACCTTCACGGAACCAAAGAGCAGGCTCTTTAAATATGTATGCTAATTTGGGGAATCTTTTCTGGGGACCTCGTGTGGATCCTTTTCACAGTCATTAATGGAGGTGTAACTGGACTCAACTGCGTAATGATATGGTGACCCTGACATTTCTGGAGACCAGGGCAGCCACGTGGAGAGCCGACACTAGAATGCGACCCCAGAACTCAAATATAGATCTCAACTCTGTCTAAGCGCAGCCAAGGAAGAACCTTATGTTGGCTGTCCCCTGACGCAAACTCAGCTGTGAACTCCACTGGAATGAAGCATAGACTTTTGAAATGATCTCCACCTCATCACCTCATCTACAGCCATGTTGTTTCCATGAATGAGTTAACAAGCTCTTGCTCTCGTCACAGGGGAAGTGTGTATAGGGGATTCATTCTTCATCGTCCCAGACTACTATTAGTGGGAGTTCACACACTGTGTCTGCAGTCTGGAAAATTGCACTGTGATCGGCTCTCCAGACAAGGGAATAGCTGTCAACTCTTGGAATGTTCCTGAGAAAATAAACAATTCTTGGGCTGCTCTGCGACTCGGTGTGTTACCCCAGCTCTGCTCATTTCCTTATGCATAAAACAGTTGCGACTGTATTGAGAGGGGAAGTAAATCAGCGTAATGTCTCCTGGAGGTTGGAGGCAGTCAATTCTGGCCCTGAGAGTGCCATCTTTCAACTCCTCAGCAAAAACATGTGTTGAAGGTACAGTTACAGGAGCCCGTCCAAGTGAGCCGCAGATCGTATTAATCACATGGCTTTCATCATGGCACTAAAAAGAGATTTTCTGTGTTCAGCGCTTTGTGGCTTTTAGCTGTGTGAAGTATTTGTTTGTCAACTCAATTTACGTGCACACTCACACAAAGTTGGCAAACTGCTAAGAGACAGAAATAATTCCTACTACTAACGAGTGGATTGACATAGTATATAAAATTTTTATAATGGAAAGAATCACCTTTAAGTTGAAATTACAAATTGATACATTCAATGAATATTGGTCAAAATGGCTAAAGTACATACCAGCGGTACGGCCAGATTTTGTTTGATCGTGTAAATGTTGCATTTATACCCACTGTATGGTTGTGTTTTTGTTCTTGTTTTGTATGATAAAAACTAATAAAATTTGAATGATTAAAAAAAAGAGACAGAAATAACAGTTTAGTCATTTCTAGTGACGATGTCACCAATGCACCATTATAGTGTTAGTTATGCAACAGTTGAAATGACAAGTTTAAACATTTGTATATGGATTTTAATGGACTAATTAATGCAGGGACCCAGCATCCTGTCCACCTAGAATCACTTATATTTATCATCTATTTATTCTAGCATATGGTGAGACTTTAATCTACATGTACAGTATTGTGTTTTAGTCACTGTAGGATTTTGACAGTTTTTCCCTCAGAAAATGCTATTTGAAATGTGCCAGCTTTCCGGTTACAGGAACAATCAAATGCAATATTGTTTTTAAATTTCATTCAAGAAACTATTCACTTATCAAGTTAGAAAAGTCATGGAAATTTGGAACAATGCATTTCAAATTGGAAAAAAAAGAAGATTTCCCTGTAGGTATACTGCTCAGTACATGACAACACAAAGACTCTTGCTGATGATTGCGCATTAATAAAACGACTGTAAAAACCTGATTAAATAGAACCTGATTTATTGCATTCCATTTGCTTTACCAAATGAAGCCAGGTAGTCCAGTCCTCTTGTTTTTAAATTTAGACAACACATTTTTGATCTCAACTGCCTATAATCAGTAACAGCCAGTAAATTTTCTATCTTAATCTTTAAATTTGTATTTTATGTATTTCCTATCTTATACTTTTTTAAATCAATGTACATTACATGGTGCTTTTTTTATTGTATTTTACTTTGTACAACACTTTGTATGTAAAACTGAAAGCGTTACATAAATAATAAGAATTATTAGAGCACTACAGATGCTATGTTTGCTCTGAGAGTGCTGATGGAAAAGTACAGAGAAGGCCAGAAGGAGTTGCATTGTGTGTTTGTGGATTGAGAGAAAGCTTATGACAGGGTGCCAAGACAAGAGTTGTGGTATTGTATGAGGAAGTCTGGAGTGGCAGAGAAGTATGTGAGGGTGGAGCAGGATATGTACAAGGACAGTGTGACAGCGGTGAGATGTGCAGTAGGAATGACAGATGCTTTCAAGGTGGAGGTGGGATTACATCAAGGATCGGCTCTGAGCCCTTTCTTGTTTACAATGGTGATGGACAGGTTGACGGATGAGATCAGACAGGAGTCTCCATGGACTATGATGTTTGCAGATGACATTGTGATCTGTAGTGAGAGTAGAGAGCAGGTTGAGACAAGCCTGGAGAAGTGGAGATATGC
>OMMV01108985.1:5871-16496 GCA_900302635.1 Chatrabus melanurus
GGATGGCAAGTTCATACCAACTACTTACGGTTCTCATGCTTTAACAGCTGAAAAGAACCATCACCTACATGCAGGCAAGCTAGAATTTCCGGCTTTAAAATCGGCAGTCACTGACAAGTTCCATGATTATCTGTACTATGCTTCAACTCTCACTGTGTATAGTGATAAAAACTCAATCGCCTAGATCCTGTCAACTGCAAAACGGAACGTGACCACTTCCAAATGGGTTGCACAGTGAATACATTTCCACTTTACAATTAAGTACAGAACAGGGAAGGAAAACAGTGATGCTGACGCTTGGTCAAGAATGCCAGTGGATGCAGAGTCACTAATAATGAGTGTGTTCTGAATACCATCGCTGCTGCCATTTAAGCTGCTGATGTGCAGAGAAAGTCCCCTGTAACTTGGTTCATCACAGCTGTATCCATGTCAGTTTCAGCTGAAAGTGAGTTAGCTATTGCATCAATTCTTATCCCTTATCAAAAGAACAGTTGACACAAGCACAAAAATCTGATCCAGTAATCTGTCCTGTGTTAGAGTGCAGACTGTCAGGTTCCAAACCACCAGTTAGACAGCCGAGAGCGTTCAGTCCAAAAACAAAATTCCTGTTCAGAGAATGGTTTTCTGTGCAGAACTTCCACTATCTGCAAGCAATTAGTCTTGCCAGAAAAATACAATGGAAAGGTGTTGGAAGAACTGCACAACAACGTGGGACACCCGGCGCTGGTCATAAAGTGTTTCTAATACGTGGCCGCTTCTTCTGGCAATATGTGCAATTAGACAAGGAGCACTAAGTGACCAATGCCTGCACTTGTCTAAAACAGAAAAAGCTCTGCCACAATACAACAGCCCCCTCGGCAAATATTGTAACAACACAGCCATCTGAACTGGCATCAACCTCCTCCATCTCGACCAATGCAAAGATTGATATGGATATATCATTATTGATCATTTAACACATTTTGCTCAAGTGTATGCCACCACATCAAAGTCAGGGAAAAATGCTGCAAACCTCACATTCAATGACTCTGCTTTGACATTTGGCTTCAGACGAGTTCATTCATTCAGTTGATGGCATTTTGGCCATGTGGTGTATTTCTCTAGCAATGATCCAGCACGTAGATGCCTTAGTGTTGAAGACCCCAGCGGCTGGAGAAGGACAAGGGGATGCCCACGCTTCACCTGGCTACGGCAGATAGGTGGTTACTTTTGAGAGGTGGGGAAGGACCGGTTGTCTGCCTGGAGGGTTGGCAACCAGGACCCAAGGCGGTTCTGTGGCATCGTGCAGTGACACCAGTGCATGGTCCTAGATTTGACTTAATTCAGTTAAAGAAACTCAGTGGAGAGTCTGGGTCCAGAACAACATCCTATCACCCAGTAGAGACTGGTCAAGTGGAACATGAATAGGACACTGCTGCAAATGCTCAAGACATTGACAGACACAGAAATCAAACTGGAAGGAGTCCCTGAACAAAGTGGTGTATGGTGTATGAATTAGTGCTGCACAATTAATCTAATTTTCATCGTCATTGCAATATGACCATGCGCAATAAACACATCACAAATGACTGCCTAAGGTGCAATGAATAAGAAAAATAATGCCATTTGCATACGCCATGACTTGAGGTAAGATCTGACCCGCAAGTGCTGCCGTTCAATGTTTTTACAATGAGTGCGAAGCTGGTAGAAGGAGTTCAACATTCGTGTTTTTGGTGAAACTGTGGTATGTCAGGAAAAATGGAAGAGCTAGAAATTACGTTGGGTGATTTTAGAAGGTGGACAGCGATTACTGGTACTTTTTAGGGATTTTTTTGAAAAATCAGAGGCTGAATATGGCGGAAAGGAGGAGGATCTGCTCGCTGGAACTTCTGCGGCAAAGCAACCAAACACCACTGGAGTTAATAATCAAAATTTAGCTGATTACAACAGCATTTTGTTGACTGAAGATGGACAACTGAAACCAGCAAAACTGACTCCACACAGAAAGGAACTGGGCATGGGTGGGAATCAAAACCCAGAACTTCTTGCTGTGAGGCAAGCGTGCTAACCACTGAGCCACTGTGAAAGCCATAATCAAAGCTCTGCCAATGCGCCGAAATGACTGACATCCAAATTAATTAATATTTGATGTTATTTTATTTTTTTTTTAAAAGAAAAAGAAGAAAAAAATTCCGGCCACCAGGTCTACAATACTGTAGGGGAAAGACTGAAGAGTCGTCTTCTAGTGATGCGCTTGGCCGCAAAGCTTACATCAAATGACCTCTGGGTAGAAGTGTTTAGTGATCTTTTGTCTAAATATTTGTTCATTTATTGCAAGTCAAATCATCATTGCAATATTGAACAGTGATATCGCACATTGCAGGTTTCACTCCTATCGTGCAGGCCCAATGCCCATAACTGTACACAGTGTGAGTGACAGCCTACTCGCCCTTCTATCTCATGTACAGGAGATCACCCAGGCTTCCGGTTGACATGTTCTTTTGACTGCACAGAGACAGGTACCAGCAAGAATATGCAGAGAAATGGAAACAAGCTATGGAGGAAGGATACACCATTGCCAACCAAAATGCTAAAAAGTCTACAGAAAGGAATAAAAGATACTATGACACAAAAGTAAAACATTCAACGCTACAACCAAGTGAGCCTGTCTTGATTAAAAACACGACACCCAGAGGAGGACCGGGTAAACTCTGGAATTATCAGGAGGACACATTAATGAGACAAATGGTGTCTGACCTGCAAATATATGAAGCAAGCCCCCAAAGACTCAACAGAAAGAAACAAGACATTGGGTGAATCAGAGGTGCAGTTTGAGCACAGGTACCCGCCAGCAGAAAATAGTTGAAAAGCCAGCTCCTGTTGCATTAGCATCACAGACTTCTGGAGGACACCAGCTGGAGAAGTTCAATGCAGCTACTAACACTCTGCCCACTGAGGAAACGGGCTTACTTGCTGAAAATTTGCCTGATGAACCCTCACTACATCCCTCTCCCTGATCAAGTGCCACTGCTGAGGCTGAGGAGGCACCCCACCAGCTACCACAAAGAGTGAGACACCCGCTAAAATATATGACCTACAATCAGCTTGCCATTCCTTGCTGTTGCAGTGTCCAGCCAGCACAGAGGATAACCTTCTACCGTGCACCAGTACTGGTCCCATGGCTGCCACTCCCACAGCCATACTTCCAGCACCCCGTCATGTATGGACTCCAGCGAGTATGAGCCTACAGATTTGACATGTTTACAGTAAGTAACACCATGGGCTATCCATAGACTCTTCATACAGACCGTTACCACTACTGTTCTGTAAACTATCATCATGTCATTGTAGACCACTTATACAGATCATTGCTATGAAACCATTGAAAGACTACTTTTAGTCCATTTACACAGTGGATAGTTACCAGATGTGGACTGTAGCTGTGATTACGCTCTACAGTCAATAAGACTGTGACCCTCAACCTTTGTTGGAGTACGAACTCATGAAAATCTTAAAAAGGTAGATAAAACCCGATTTTGCACAATATAACCCTTTTAATGATTATCTAATTTGATCAAGAGTTTATTATGGACTATATTCATTTGCAAATCAGCTACTTGAAAGTTAAAACCTGAATGAAAAATTCCATGAATCATTTTAATTAAAACATTTTCATCTTTAAAACAATTAACTTAGACTAAATGTAAAGTCATATGAACTGCTGGTTGTGACCTCTGCTGTTCCTTAATACATGTGGCACATAAATTTTAAATTTAGTCATGTTGACTTGTGGTCAGGGGCAGCTTAAAGTGGCCATGGACTTCAGTTCCAATTTTGCAATGAGTGTGTTCCATTTGTAATTTTAGGCGTGTTATTAGTTGCTAGTATTTACTAGGGCCCGATCAAGGCATTTTTTGATTGATCGTATTGGATAAATTAAACCCGAGTCACCAAATCAGTGCACGTTCCCTCTCGCTTCGTTTCATATGCATGCTGCCAGTGGAGCGAACAGGCAGTCAGTTTTGTTTCATTTCTTTAACTGCACTAATGTATGCTCGATTTAAATTTGTGTTTTAACCATTTGTGAACTGCATTGAACCTCAGCTCATTCATAACACTTTGCTGGTGTGATTTTTCTTTGGCCATATCACAATCATTTAAATTACTACTAGAGCACAAAATTGTTTATAAGAACACAAAGTTCTTCATAGATGTAGCCTTTTAATTTTGCTATCAAAGTGGACCAGATTAATGCATTTAACTTTAAAATGCACAAAAAAGAAATTCCTGGGGAGTGGGCCCCCATAACCCCCAAGAGCAGTGGTTCCCAGACTTTCCTTGGAGACCCCCCTTTTTGCTTCTAAAAAAAGGCTGAAGTCCCCACCCAGCATGAATGCTCACACGCGCACGCGCGCACACACACACACACACACAAAGAATAAATTGTTACATTCCAATTTGTTTGTCTTTGGCAAAAAATTAACTTTAACACATATATAACTTTCATTAAAATCCCCCCTTTTCTCTTTAGTTCATTCAAAGAAAAACAAAGATCTTTTTAACTGGTTTTCATTATCCATTAAGTGAATTGTTATGATTTTATGTAACGTGCACTTTTAATTTTGACGAACTCAGAGGAGACAAAACCTCGCTCCTTTCCCATGATCTATGGCGACTCTCTAAGGGGGTCTGTGACCCCAGGTTGGGAACCAGGACCCTAGAGGATCTGAGGTTCCCCCACCACAATCTCACAAAATCCTGCGGGGAAACACTGGGTTTAAAACAGTATTAAACAAAATTCACTATTTAAAAACAGTTTAAACTAGTCTAGAAGTCTTTCAAATGAGCCAAAAACGGCACATATTGAACAAGAAACAAAGCAAAATGGTCAATTTTGAAGCTGGAACAAGTCAAGATTTGTTTGATTTGTTGTTTTGCTATCTTTGACCAAAGTAGCTTGTGATTTGTCAATAGACAAATCGATTGCTCAACTCGCAGTTTCAGAGCGATTACTGAACACACTCACCTTGCCATGCATGAGTAGCCTAATGGTTAAAGTGACATTAAGTCCTCCTTCAACAAGACTAGAATCCATCACTGCGGCTGACGTCAGGCCACTTAACAGTCTTTGGTCACTGGATGAAAGTCTGCAACAAAGCAGAAAATGAGACCATCAGAGATAACTATGACATTAGGAGGGACACCTCAGAAGAAAACCTTGTTTACTATAGAGGTGTTATCTGTGCAGAGCAGTGACGTGATGCAGACAGTTATGTTCTCGATTTGGACTGTAATTTGAATAAAATTAGGGAACCACTTCCACAGAATAAGCCGTTTCATTCCAATAACCCTCATAGGGCTGGCCAGAGTCCACTCATTCAACGCCAGTACAATGACCCACTGTTTACCCGCGGCGTCGTCTATTTCCTGGTATTTGACAGCTATGACGACACAGCGAGGTAACTTTTTCTCAACTTGCCCAAATCTTCGCTATTTTCAAGTTGTTGTATAACGAATGCGTACCCATCGTGACAGTAAAAAAAAAAAAGACGCGTTATAACGTAAACGCTGCATTACAGAGACAGCACCACAGCTAACTCGAGTCACGCAAGTCAGATTTGAAGGCTAACTATGCTAAAGCTAAGTGGATAACACTGCGTTGTTTGCTCCATTAACTCAAATATCCTCTCTGAAAAAAATATATATTACCCACTGCAGCTGGCTAGCTATTCTACTCGCGATCAGCCATGACATCCTCGGTAATTTTCCAGCTTGCTTGTTATTTTTAGCATCATCTATTCCAGGAAATAGCCCGATCCCGCGGCCTACGGAGCACAGGGGTAGAGCGAGTTATCCCTGCCCTTCACTCAAAGAAAACAGGAATGAAAAACAAAATAACGCAGTGTTTCGGAGAATCTTACCCGCTCCGTCCCTGGAAGTATGTTCAGGGGATGGGTAGGGTGGAAGGGGAGAGGTTCGGGAGGGAGTTTTAAAAGGATTCGGGGAAGAGGGAAGTGGCACAACTGTTTGATCCGACTCCACTCTTCTGCTTAGCACAAAAGACAAAATGAATTCAACTTTGACCCGCCATCTGCCCGCCTCCAACGGAGCAGCCCCGCCCATTCTGCCGAATGGCTCCTCCCACTGATGGGTTATGTTTTTTAATCATTGAAACACAACGATTGATTGATTGATTGAGAAATTCAACATGTACATAAAATGTATAGATCACAGACATACACATTCATACTGGACATGTAAAATTTTGAGGATAACAAAAAGTATAAATATTTATTTCCATTGTGATCCTCAAAAAAATAAATAAAAACAAAACAATGACAACAGATATAAGACAAAATTGGTCGACTGGACAAAAAGACTAGAAATAATAATACTGCAAAAATAAACACTGATTACAAAATATGATACTAACTGCAAAACAACAAAACAGAAAAAAATGTATATATAAAAATATGTGGTATAACAAAAAATGATTTCCAAAGATGAACGTGCATTTGTCAAAACATTTCATTCGCTG
The DNA here is from genome assembly GCA_900302635.1 of Chatrabus melanurus. Taxonomy (NCBI): domain Eukaryota; kingdom Metazoa; phylum Chordata; class Actinopteri; order Batrachoidiformes; family Batrachoididae; genus Chatrabus; species Chatrabus melanurus. The sequence continues at coordinate 12,389 of OMMV01108985.1, forward strand.
GTTTTTATTTCGGAAGTCCTGCATGTACACACGATGTTTATCAAGCCATAAGACATAATGTCATAAAAAAAATTAACAAAAGGTCAAATAAAACAAGGTAAAATTCACCAAATAATAAACTAACAATGAAAACAGTTTGTCAAAAGACAAAACTATAATAACAACAACAACAACGACTGTCATTCGCTTCACGCTATGGAATCTGGGGATAGGGACCGGCACCAACGGGCCTCAGGGTCTATATAGAAGAAGAGAAGAACTAAGTCCTGCCGGTGGCGATCCCTGGATTCCGTAGCGTGAAGCAGATGAGAGTCCGCAACTCCCCCTGGATGGGACGCCAGTCCGATGCAAGTTACTTCCCCAGCCAAGGCCGGTACCCATTTACAGCTGGGTTGATGCAGTTGAAGTGTCTTATCCAAGAACACAGACAGGTACACTGAAAAAAAAAAGTTATGTGACTTTACTTAATTTAAATGTGTACGTCAGCCCCACATGATCAGGATGTGTCCAACTGACATAATTTTCCTCTGTATCTAATTAGGATACAGAAGAAAATTGTTAGTTAGACACATTCTAATCATGTGGGACTGATGTACACATTTAAATCAAGTAACGGCACAGAAAAAAATTTTCAGCATATAAAATGACTGGGAATTTAACCCAGATCTACGTATTGATCGCCAACTCTAAATGCTACTGAGCTACACTGTGTGTCTGTGTCTGTAGAAGACACAGACACAGACACACATGACTTTTTTGTTTGTTTGATTGTTTTTACAGTCCTTGCATCTGGATACGATCCCCATAAATGGTAAATGGACTACATTTGTGTCATGTTTTTCAATCTGATGAAGATGATCAAAGCGCTTTACAATGATGCTTCACATTCACCCATCCACACACTCATTCAGCAATGTCAACTTCCTGCCATCGAGCTCAGCAAGTTCAGTAAAAAAAAAAAAAAAAAAAACTTTGTGTACCTTCCTAAAGTAGGCTATATGACACTACAAGTTTAGCAGACATCACAAATATGTCATAGATATTTATGGAAGATATATGTATGTGTGAGATTTTGGCTCATTTTTCATGTGGAGGCTGAAATGCTGAGAGAGTTGTTTCAAAGTTGTGAAGAGTTTGACAGTTCCACTGAAACTCAATTCATCAGTTATGATTAGAAAGCCATATACACAAGTGGTTATAGTGCAAACTGCAGACAACTGTACTTACTCTTTTGTGCCAAAACAAGTGCAAGTTCCTTGAATGAATGAGAAATTCCAATCTGTTGTGAACAATTAACTAAGTGTTCAGAAAAAAAACACACACACATTCTCATTCAAGAAATGAGCCAAAGCAATTAAGAAAAACCTACAGAATGCACCAATGGTTGATCTAAAATGTGGTAAACTCCCCATCTGTAACTGAAATTCCAAATGATCCATTTGAACCAGTGAGCAGAATTTCCATCTACATGCCAGTCAAATTTATAACACATAGACGTGATATATTTTGACAGCTGTATGGACTAACACACACGTGATGATTTACAAAGTGAAAAAAGTGTGACATATTTTGGCATAACAAAACTATTTTGCTGAGAATGATAAGCCCCTGTTTGTGTAGAAAGCCACATACAATTAATAATTGTACAAACTGTTGAAAATTGCACTTAATAATTTGCTGAAATGTAACAACATTTGCTATTTTAATCTAAACAATGAGAAAATATGTCAATGGCCATATTGTTTAGAAAACTTTAAGTAATATTTGAGAAATGAGCCGAAACAATTGAGAAAAACTGAAATATACAGAGCACTGTTGCCTCACAGCTAGAAGGTCCCAGGTTCGCTTCTGACCTGGTCCTTTCTGTGTGGAGTTTGCATGTTCTCCCCGTGTTTGCGTGGGTTCCCTCCGGGTGCTCCGGCTTCCTCCCCCTTCCAAAGACATGCAGGTTAGGTGAATTGGTAACTCTGAATTGACCGTAGGTGTGAGTGAGAGTGTGAATGTGTTTGTCTGTCTATATGTGGCCCTGCGATGGACTGGCAGCCTGTCCAGGGTGTACCCCGCCTCTCGCCCAGTGACCGCTGGGATAGGCTCCAGCACCCCCCCGTGACCCTTCATTGGAGTAAGCGGGTCTAGAAAATGAATGAATGAATGAAATACACAGTACTGTGCAAAGGTTTTAGGCATATTAAATGTGTCTAAAATTTTCTTTTAAATATAGAGAAGCTGTTCATATTTACTTATGAATAAATATGTAAAATGTCTGATTTCATCTCACCTTTAAAATAATTAATAATTTCTTTTAGGTGATAGAATGACATAATTTGTTTGAGGGTGTCTCTTAAAATTTATATGAAAATCAGGCTGTGTTAAATCAGGTTTTTTAAAATAATTTTATTATTGATTGATCATCAGCAGCTGTCTTTGTGGTGTCAAGTACTCGGCAGTACAGGCACAAGGAAATCAATTTTTTTGTTGTGTTTTTTGCTTCTTTTTAAAATGAGGTTTTTAAATTAGTAATTGATTGGTTACTTTAATGAAAGAGAAAACGTAATAATCTCATATTTTATTTATGTTGCTTTTTTTAAGGGGGGGATTTCACATGATTTTCTGTTGACGATGATGCCTGGGGGCATTTGTTTGTTTTAAATTTTTTAAAGGGTGCCTAAAACTTTTGCACAGTACCGTATACGTCCGGTTTAATTAAGATACTTAACTGTAAAACCTCAGAATAAAAGTTTGCTATGTTTTGTAACCTTTTTTTCTTAATATTTAGAGGCCCACTGTTATTGCTACCAAGAGAAAATGAGTCTGATTTTATATGGATGAATGAATGTTAATGAATACAGCTTTGCAGTTAACTCTAAATCCAAAAGATGGCGCTATAGAGCTGTGACTGAGCGGTTCTGGGTTTGCTGTGTAACAAATTAATGTATTGAATTACCACAAACCGTATCTGAACATTATTTCAGAAACCTAAAGATATATAAATGTAATACTTAGACATTAAGTAAGAGAGTCACAGATGAAGTCACATTCTTCTTAAACATAAATTTATTTGAATTTGAGGCAGTAATTATGTAAATTATTTTTCTGTAAATGTTCTGTTTTAGCTGCTTCAAGCGGAGTTGCGTTAAAAGACACAGGGTTGTTCAAAAGTTTTAGGCATATAAAATATTTAAAAATGAGAAAAATGTGTGACCACTTTTCATATTTAAAAGCCCATCGTTTCTTTCAGGCGATTAAAAGTATGTTATTTTTTTTAATTTTTTAGATGGTCTCAGTAAATGCACAATGAAAGAATGTATAATTCAAAATAAGATTTAACTTGATAATTGATTTGTTTCTTTGGCGAAATAGAAAAACACATTTTAATTTGCTAACTGATTAATAAAACAAAGCATCAAACTTCATATTGCTGAGTGCCTAAAACTTTTGCACAGTACCGTAAATGTTAAATAATTCCACACTAATCAATCACCAGTTGGCGTCAGTGTGCTGCTTATTTCAGTGTCTCTTTGGATTTCCTGTGATGAAAACACTTTGAAGAGGTTCGTGGTGGTTTTGAATTTGATGACTGAAACCCTGACATAATGATTTAAAAGTGGAATTACTGATACAAAATATAATGCTGGACAAAATATTTATGCTTCAGAATAACATAATGCTTCAGTAATTCACCTCTTAACCTGATAACTATGAACTAACATTTTTTGTTTTTCACAGAGCTTGAGTGATTGATGGCTTTCGCCTTCATGACAGATTGCTTTGTGTTGTGTAAAGCTGTTATTATGTTCTTTTGACACGTGATTTACGGGATAAATAAGGGCCTTAAATGTCTGTACTTTTATGTTAAATGAGAACAATATAACCAAAATGCTGCATTGGACAGCAAAAGCTCTGCGATCATGAATATAATGTTCTTAGGGGCTGAGCGCTAACAGTGCGAAGACCCTCTTGAAATTGCTCTGATTATATCCTTTTCTTTCTTTCTTTCTCTCTTTCTTTCTTTTTTTCACAGTAGTGTTGGGACATAATGGAGCAGTGGAACCCTGTAACCATGTGTTCATGCTCTGGTTGACTTTTTTTTTTTTTTTTTTCGACCTCA
>OMMV01108992.1:0-12450 GCA_900302635.1 Chatrabus melanurus
GTCTTTGGAAGGGCTTTCATGAAATGTCAATTACTATGGTAACCATGGTGGCTTGGGAAAAATTCTTTCTTAAATATCTTAGGAACTACTTATGATAGACACTTGATGTTTGGCTCATATGAAAGTTCTTTAGAAGGGCTTTTATGCCATGTCAACATGGTTGCTAAGGTAAACAATGGTTGCTAGGGAAACATTATTTTTTAAATATCTCAGGAACTACTTATGATGGAGAGTTGATGTTTGGCTCATATGAAAGGCCTTTGGAAGGTCTTCCAGGCAATGTTGATTTGGTTGCTATGGTAAACAATGGTTGCTAGGGAAACATTCTTTTTGAATATCTCAGGAACTACTTATGATAGACACTTGATATTTAGCTCATATGAAAGTTATTGTATATTGACTAAGTACTAAAAAAAGGATTGTGAAAAAAGGTTGATTTGTGTTTCTTCCCATCTGGGACATCCCACCTGCAGGGCTTTACACACTGCTTCTGGTGTTTTGCAGTCGCTCTTCCAGTCTGCCAGCCGGCTACTTGTACGATTGTGATTCCAGTCCAGCAGCCTCTATGTTAGCTAAATATCTGTAGTTTGTTGTTGTTGTCCAGACCACCAAAGTAACTGTGGCTCATCCTGAAGTTGCTTTTTGTGAACGTTTGTTTGATTATCAAAAATCTGCTTGGATGTGCCATGCTAGAATGAAGATAAACGCTGCTGCTGTTTTCCATGCAGGCAGCATTCTTTCAAAACAGGATTATTTTGCCGAGGCTGTTGCCAGCAAGAAGTACGTTGCTCCCCCCCACCACTACCAGTATACACACCTGTGATGTGTTTATTAATCATCTCCCATGTCGCTGATCCAAGTAACCGTTTCTTTTATCCGTCTAAAAGCATTTCTAATGCATTTCTTTTCATATTTGCGACCCCCCCACTAAAAACGCCACTATTTTCACTTAACCTGACCAGGACCCCTGTAGTTTTTTGTTAGGTAGCCTATTGACTTGAATATAGATGAACGATTAAGAAACACGTGTTGCGCTCCCCCTCCCCCTGCATTCTGTCTCTGCCCACAGCCCGCTGATTAATCACTCCCAAATGTTCTCAGCAGCCTGCGGGCCTGTTTGTTGTGATAGCCTCTATGTGGAGAAGTGCAAATAAATAATCGCTAGGTGTCTTACCCTGGCAGTAAGTGATTAATGAAGCAGAGAAGTGGAGCAGAAGTATGCTTGCTTGCTTCCCCTCTATCTGTCTCCTTCACACTCATCATGCTTCTGACTTATTATCCATTCCAGACAGCTGTAGTGTTATGTGTTAATCTAAGAGGACGTTGGAGGTTATTAAAATTGCTCATCTGGCTCTTGTCTATCAAATATCCTTCTTGTTTTTCACGCTGAAGATGTCATTTATTGAGGACGTGAGTCCCATGCACGTCAGCCTCCCTCAGCCTTTCAATCGAAGGTGTGGGTGGGATTTTGGGTGAATACAAGTTCAACATGTGTATTTAGAGAAAGTTATTCCAGATCCTTTGCAGCTTTGGAGAACGTGGTAGCGGAGCGCCTGGAGGGAAGCAGAGGAGTGAAAATGCGCTGCATGAGATGAAAGCAGCTGTTAATCTTTGTCAGCATTGCCAGGAGTGAGGAGGCTGCAGACTGCAGAGCAACCGAGAACACGTCTTCATTATCATCTGTCACCTATCAACTGAAAAGTGAATTTTCCTCTGACACCTTTATTTTTTTGCTGTGTGAACCTTTCTGGATGCAATAGCACAGCAGCTTCCCGGCTCATATATGAGCTCCACCTTCTTGGACTTCATGTGAAGAAGTTAAAGCCTCTTTCTCAAATGCACTGCAACCGTGAACTTGTCGAGGCATTACCCAGAGGAGCTGTATGTGAGAATGCAAATGTCTGAATCAGTTGGACATTAAACGTATTTTAACCTGCCAGCTCCTGAGTACAAGGTCCTTGAGATGTCGGATTGAGCCCGTGTGCGAATAGTACAGGTTGTTTTTCGGAGGAGTCACAGCAATCAAGTGGGCGTGTCATTGATGGTTCTATCATGTGACTGGCACAAAACCAGAAGAATACAAACATCATAGGGTGAAGGAGGCCCATTTACACAAAGACGCCAAAGAAAATGTCTCATTGGAGAGACAAGATTTGGGAACTTCTCTCTGTGTAGAGCAGGTATTTCAGTGGGATAAGGAGTTGGGCTACCAATATATAGACCTGGGTTCGATTCCTGGACACACTACCTGTCTGTGTCCTTGGACAAGACACTTCATCTGCATTGCCCCAGTCCACCCAGCTGTAAATGGGTACAAGCTTTGGCTGGGTCAGACTGGCGCCCCCATCCAGGGGCAGTCAGACTCTTACAGAATGTGGGATAAGCACCGGCACAAATGGGCCTCAGGGCCTATATAGAGCTTGCTACTACTTGTCCGTAAGACAAATGCAAAGGTAGCAAGGGTGATTTCCACCGCACACTTCTTGAATCATGTCCTGCCTCCTGCATGCTCCACCCCGGTGCCACCCCTCGCTAAACCAAATGGAGTATTTCCAGTGGGTAAGTATGTGTCTGACACGGACAATTTCATGTTGTGTGCTTCATGTGTGAAAGGGCAAGTCTGGACAATATCCGGACCTGATTCCTCGGACATTGTCTGGAGTTCATAAGAGAAAACAGCTCTCATTCCCTTCAAGGGTCTTTTGAGTCCTTTTCCTCTAGGGGGCTCTTGAGATCATTGACTGACAAATGGGTCCTGCAGAGCTAAAGCATTGTGCTTTGTTCACATCCCCGTGGCTTAATGATTGTTGAGGCCACATTAGCAAGATGTGATCCTGAATACTATGGGCAAGACAATAACATGAACTGTAAATGGACTTATAGCACCTGACATTTAGCCCCAAATTTCCATCCTTTGCTTAAGCCCTACTGAAGAATGTAGTTTTGTTAAAGAGCTTTGTGGCCTTTCAGCTCTGGGACGGTGAGGGGGATTAATGGGGCATGACTTGGATGAGTTTCTGGTGGAGTGCAACACTTTAAAAGCAAAGAAAATCAGCATTGCAAAAAGAAGGGCTTTTCCACGTAGGCCTGTGGAGGATTAAGTCTGCGGCATGCTTCATTTGACAACCCGTCAGACTGTCACAAAGAGTCAGAAACATCTGCTTTGACTTTAACAATATTTATACCCTTTCTGAATCTGATGCTTCAACAATCACGCTATTCTTGTGTATTGATTGCCCAGTTGTGTGGTAGCATCAGTGTACCCGGTGATTTTTTTTTATTTCTTCCACCAAGGTTATATCTTAAACCATGTCTGTTGTTTGTCATCAGTATTACTCAAATTTTGTGGATGGATTTGGGGCGTGGGCCACAGAAAAATGAAATAAATTGTGGTGCAGACCCAAATCAAGAGTTGTATCTTTGAAATTGTTTTACTTTCATCAACATTGTAATGTGTATAAAAATAAATTAACTTGATCATAGGCGCTCAGAGAGCATAGCGATGCCACACCCACGTTTCGACCAGGCATGAAATCTTGCATGGGCTTTTAAACAGTCAAGTTCCCTTACAATAACATATGTGAAGTCAATCCATGCATCCTGCGTGCTGGAGCCTATCCCAGTGGTCATTGGGCGACAGGTGGGGTACACCCTGGACAGGCCGCCAGTCTGTCGCAGGGCCGACACTTATAGACAAACACATTCACACTCTCACCTACTGTCAGTTTAGAGTCACCAGTCCACCTAACCTGCATGTCTTTGGAAGTGGGAGGAAACCAGAGCATCTGGAGGGAACCACACAAACATGGGGAGAACTTGCAATTTCCACACAGAAAGGACCAGGTCGGAAGCAAACCCAGGACCTTCTTGCTGTGAGGCAACAGTGCTAACCACTAAGCCACCATGCTGCCCATATCTGAAGTAATTTCCATAAAATTAGCCATTTTCCTATATATTAGCATGGGGCCAGAAACTTGCCTTGACCCCCCTGACCTTGATTGTTGACCAATCCTAACTAAAATCAAATCACTTCTTCTCATTCCTAAGACCAATCTACCTCCCAAGTTTGATCAAAATTAGAGTCAGACGGATATAGATTTTTTGGGGGGCCGATACGATACCGATATTAGGGAGTAAAAAAATTTGCAATACCAATATATCTGCCAATATATGAGTTTTTATTTCTCATTAACTTTTACAAAATATAATAGAAAAAATGTTAAACATATTAGATTTATACAGAATTACAGCTGTCTGGGACTGTATTCTGCCATCTTGGATTATTTTGTTCAAGCGACCATCCAACGTATGTCACACTGCCATCACGTTGCCTTCAATCAGATTGGCGGTTGCTGTGTTGCTTTGCATTTGCATAAAATAGACTTCTCATCTATTTTGGCTCCGCCTAGCCGGCAGCATAGCGACTACTTGTCTCTTGTCGATGTAAAACACTGGTCACTTTTCCTCTGTCTCGTAGCTAATGTGACCAAGGGGTGATGGGGGTCCCACCCATGCTTGACAGCATTGTAAACAATGCCGTTGGAGCGCCCTTTGCTGGACAAACTAGGTAATGACACCATTTCCGACAGCCAAAGTGTTTTTCTGCATTGTTTATTAGGTAAAATAAAAGTTTTCATATCGGCAAAAATAATGCCGATACCAATATATTTGTGAAAGGCTCATATCGCCCGATATTATCGACCAACCGATATATCGGTCAGGCTCTAATCAAAATCCAATTTGGCATTCTTAGATATCTTGCTAAAATACAAACAAACAGTTATATGGAGACCAAGACAGTGTGTATGAAAGCGTATGTCTCCGGCATTGCTAATAAAATTTAAAAACCATCATATATATGTGGTCAACGGGTCAAGCACGTTGGTGGAGTCATGTATAGAGGTTGAGATATTGAGATATAAAAAAAATTCACCCTCCATACAGTTGACATGAACAGAGAAAGTAGTCATAGAGACCAAAACTGTTTTTGTACCAGGCTGCAAACATATTTATTTCTGCCATAAAGTTGCAGATGGGTGTCTAAGGGGAGTGTCTCGCTTTTGGAGCTAGCCTCAAATGGCCATTCAAGGAACTGCAAGAACTGGCACTTCCACATTGGCTTCATTTTTCAGCACTGAGCAGTTTCCGCTTGGTTTGAACCAACAAAAGAAATTTTGTTTCATACAAAAATCAAAGTAAACAACAAAGCACGATTTACCTCGCTGCAGATATTACTCTTGTACTGTCGCTTACACTGGCATACTGTAACACCATATGAGGATTTCTTATATTGGCCTGCTTTTTAATGTACATTTTTCTGCCAACTGTTACATTTATTCTTATCCAACTGGGAGTTCCCAACTTTGGGAAAAAACAATTCCACGCTGGATGTGGCACAGTCCCACCAATCACTTTTTCAGGCAGAAAATGATTTAGCTTCTCACATGCACCAGTCATTGGCACAAACGAACTAAAATGATCGAAGAGACAATCCGACTGCTCCCTCTCTCACTGTCCATGTCTTTTTGTCTTTCTCCCTCCTCCCGTGTCCTGGGATTGCTTCTGTCTCCCATTCCGTCTGAATGATCTCCAATTTCTTATTTTTTCATCAGCTCTGAGTGGATTTCTTGTCTCTCCTGTCCTGCACTTTATCCCGTCAGTGTTTCAGACGATCCCCCGTTATTCTGACATATTCTCCGGAGGACGCCCGCTCGTTTTCCACCTGAGCCGACACAATCAAAATCAAAAGTAGTTCAGAGTTTGGATTTAGGAATTACTGGGGGGGAAAAAGACTGCACATTTTTCTTTCTCTGAGACATCTTTGAATTTTCATCATGGCATATAAATGACACATCAGCCGGATAAGGCGGGAGTGCTTCTGGTGCGGAATATTTTCCTTTCTGTGACAGCATATTCACAGGTGTTACATGAATGCATTTGGCCTCTCCTAATTGGCCGGGGATTTGGTGCAGTGAAGAAGCATGTGCAGCCTTGGGCTGTCAGCAGTCGGCACACAAATGATGCCCCATTTGCCATTCTGTATCCAAGGTCAGGCACGGTGCAGGAACAAAAGGCTTGTTCAACACCTTGTTGGAACAAAGAGTTTTTTTTAGTGTTTTTTTTTTGTTTTTTTTAGTATTTGGTTCGATGTGTTTGGAACGTGCCAGACAGGATATCACTCAGCTAACTGGACATCACACTCATTCTCTCCTGCTTTCACTGGGAACCGTTTAGCCGTTTCTTTAGGATTTATAGGAAGTCCATAAATTCCAGCCTGGAGGTGTTTGGCCGCCTTGTGCAAACTGCTGCCGCATAAAAATAACACAAGAAAGGAGCTCGACTTTCCGACTCCCGTTAAAGCAACCGGGCAGGAGGAAACGAGCTTTAGCGCGTTTGATTGATAAGATTCAACTGACAAGCAGATAAGCTTCTTACATTTTAATGCATCCATACTGAAGGAGAAGGAAAGCACGTTTTTGAAAAAGCCCGAAAAGATCCTGTTTTTGATTGATGCTAATCTGAATGGGAATAAAAAATAAGGGATAATGTCTGCTTTTCTACCTTCAATGATAAGTCTTTCTTTCTGCAAAGCTCCACTGCACATTTTTTTTACGACTATTAATATTCGTTGAACCAAATTCAAAGATTAATTGCTGTGTTTGAGATGTTCACAGCTTTGGGCATCGGTTGTTTTGAGTGCTTTAGGATGTGAGAGAGGAAGTGAGAAAAACTAAATGAATGTTTACACGAGTGGTCCCTAGATTGCAGGGAAACATTAGAAAGGAGACAGACTCATTACCAGACTAAAGCTCAGCGCCACACAGGAGGATTAGATCTGCTTTGTCATGATCTCCCCGCAATTCGTGAATTACATTCAACAGCCTGCTCCTCCGTCAGCGCAAAGTTGGCCTCAGGTAACCCAAACCCTCTCAAGGCAACATTTCCCCGTCTTCCTTTAGTTATTACAGCAGGCTTCTCTGACTCACTGAGTTACAGCAAAAAGGGCCGACTTTATGGTGTGGGAAGGTTTGCCTCATACTTAATGATCACCATCTTGACCTCGCTTGTTAATCTTGTGTGGGTGGGCCCGCATGTTGCCAGTGCTGAATGGTAGGGTATGACATTATCTTCTTTTGTTTGTGCATTACATGCGTGCGCACGGGCTGATGTTATAGTTGCTTAAGCCGGACACTCGCTACACAAGGCGCATTTTGCTATGATCGTACAGAAACGAAAGTCTTATTGCAAGGTTTGTGCAGCACCGGTGTTACGAGCGTGCGTCTTGGTGAAATCAGACCGCAATGCAGCAGTTCAAGCGTGTTCAATACTTCTGCGATGCAGCCGGTGCAGTATTTCCCATATTACATCATAACATGCATTGCGTGGCGTTACATAGATCTTATTACAATCAGAGAGACACATAAAGGGGTGCACAGGTGCATGCATGCACACACATTTACATCCAAGAAAAATAGGGGCAACCAAAAGAAACAAATATAATGGCGCACTCACCTGTGGCCAAAGTCCATTGAACTTCCATAAAGAGTTAAAGACTGTGTGAGGTGGAGATGCATGTTTCTGTTGTTGAAAGCCCAAATAAGAGCAGCCGAAGGATTTATTAAATAAATAAAAGCTGCACTCTTTTAAAGGACCTTACTTCCAAGGTGCACATATGAAGGTGTCTTTGGAGTGTTAGGAAAAAAAAGTATTGCATGTGAACTCTTATTGGGTGCATGACATATAATTTGTTCCCACGGTTCGACTAATTTGTGTGCATGAGGTGAATAGTGCGTGCACATGGGGCCACTGGGAAAGCTGAGGTGCTATCGCATATGCACACGTCTCTCTGGGCAAACATAATCTATTCTGTGCTCAATAAATGTATTTCCGTGTTTGTTATGATTCACATACATGCCTATCTTGCAGGGTGTATTTTTCTGTCTCACTTCTCTGTGCACGCTTTTGCTTTTGCGTAAACAGTAGCATTTTGAGTGCTGAATAGAACCTGGCCTCGTTACATATTTATTTCTCTCTCACAATGGAGCGCTGCACAGATAGAGTTGCACTGTTATGTGTACGCTGTGTTCTGCATTACGTTGATACGGTACTCTGTTACATTGATAAAACACGATTGTATTGTATCATCGTGTAGTGAGTGACCAGCTTAATTCACCACCAAAGCTTAACATGTGTGACCCATGATCATGGACGTTAAGACCACTAAGAAGAAGTAAGTCCCATGCAGGCCCTGAGGGCCATCGTGCCGGTGATTATCCCCAGACACTGTAGCTTGAAGCAGAAGAGAGTCTATGACAACCACAGGATGGAATGCCAGACCATCGCAGGTTACTTCCCCAGCCAAGGCCGGTACCCATTTTACAGCTGGTTGGACTGGGACAATGCAGATGAAATGTCTTGTCCAACGATATAGAGAAGCAGCGTGAAGCACATACCTGGAATTGAACCGCAGCCTATATAATGGCAGTCGAAGTCCTAGCCCATAGAGCCACCTGCTCTGCCACATTAAGACCAGTGCACGTATGCAAATTAGTTTTAATCCAGCATTGGCAAAGGACAATATTATTGCAAGGTCTGGCGAAGAGACCAAAAAATTACATATTTTCCTACTCTTCAGAATGCTCAGATGGTAGATTTATGGTATTCTTGCACACCTTTGGGGCACAGGGCAGCCCATCAATAAGACAGTGTGTAGTGATTTTTGCTAGAGGGGGGTTTCCTATTGATTATCTTGACACCAAAACATAGCCCCTTACCTAATAAGTCACCAAAAGATCAACATAATCAGTCAAGCATTTCATTTTGGCAGTGGCTCCATCGTGCAACAACATGGCATAATGCACTCATACACAGACAGTTGACAAATTAAAGGAAAAAAACCCAACATAAAGTGTTGGACCACCGTGAACCGCCAGAACAGCTTCAACTCTACTGGAGGGATAGAACACCATTCTTCCAAAAGATATTCTCTCATTTGCCGTTTTGATAATGGTGGTGTCTAACATGTGGGTCCAACATCTCCCATAGGTGTTCCACTGGGTTGTGATCTGGTGACTGTGAAGAACACAGCATATGATTCATTATTTTCATAGTCATCAAACCATTCAGTGACCCCTATGGATGAGGGCATTGGTAATCTTTCTCAACTCATTTATTCAGGTTTTTCCTTTAATTTGTCACGTGTTTGTACCTACTCTAAACAAACTATCACACAGTTATCAAACAGGCAAAGTTATCCTCCAGTGCACGTTGCAAACGTCCCACCAAGTATATGTTTGAGCTGCTTGTAGACTTGATTTTTGATGCAGAGGAGGGAGGGAGAGGAGGGAGGGTTGCCGTGGAGGGAAGCTTTATTTTGGACCTGAAAAACTGGAACAATTTTTGCTGACCTCTTACTGAAATGCAGCAAGCGGTCATTTCATTGGTGTCAAAGCTCAAACCTGGACAATTTTTGGACATTTTCAGGAAAAAAGTTTCAGTTGGATCAAATAGAAACTTGGGGTCCCTCAGTAATTTATGGCCAAAATTTGGTCTCTAGTTTCAGCGGTTCCTGAGATACAGCCAGGCCTCATTCCATCTGGAATGAGAAGTTAAACCAGGCATTTGTGGTCATTTTCAGGCAGAGTGTTTCACTGGAGCAAATAGAAACTTAGGGTCACTGAGTAATTTAAGCCACTGATCTGTTCTCCAACCTTAGTGGAGCCATGGGAGAATTACTTTTTTGTTTTCAGCCATTACTGTGGTAATGCTTTGATTTGTGACAAAATGTTCCATTAGAGCCTATAGAAACTTGCATCTTGACAATGATTTGACACCAAAATAAAGATCGTACCACCAGTGGTTCCATGAGATACGGCATAATGTCCGCTGATACAGTCATTGACTAATGGATCACTATCCATTTGGACCTGCACTATGCTCTGGGTGCTCTGGGTGCACTATGCCTAACTTCTTCTTCCTTAGTCAGGGTGGTTTAGTTGGGATGATGAATTAGTCGGTTCAGCATGTGGGTTGTGCATTCCTGAAATTTTCAGTTGCCAGCCAGTCTCATTGTGCTGGACTCATTATCATTGCTTGGTGTTGAAGTTGGCTGGAGCCCAGTATTCCCACCTCCATTAATGAAGAGCTACGCTCGCCTCTAATCAGCAGCAGTGTGCAGCAGAACCACTGTGTGTGTGTGTGTGTGTGCGCGCGCGTGTGTGATGTCAGATCCAGTGATCTGATCACTGCACGAATACCCAGAGCAGCCTTATCTTGTCTCGGGACAAAAAAGGGAATCACAGAAAGGAAATGTCAAGGATAGTAAATGTGGCCAACATAGTAATTAGTCACAGAATGGTCCTAAAGAGCTGTTGCGTTGGTGTGATGCACAGCGACAAATTTGCACAAACAAACTAATGGATGCACTGACTAATAATTCTCTAGGGCATAGTTATTTCTCTTGTTAGTTTGACAAAGCCTGCAAAGTCATTATTGACAGCAGGCCAAAGAGAAGCTTTGAAGATTCTCTCTCTCTCTCTCTCGTCTTCCTCCCTCACTTTCCCCATAGGTGAGGTCAAAATCTAGATTTTTTTCTTGGACAAAGGCACTTTTCTTTTTTCTTTTTTTTAACACAATACGTGTCTCGCTTTAGCTCATTTATACATATTACAATCATTATCTGTCTCAGCAGTCTGTTCAAATGAGGACAGTGATGGAGCTGAAGGGCTATCTGCACAGTTCCAACCCAACTGCTCCCTATTATTGCTTCATTTTGATAAATAACAGAACAGACTCACAGTGAAAGGTTGCAGCAACAGGCAAGACAAAACTAACTGTCGGGGTGACCAATGTCCACATTAGTATTGTCTTCTAGGCCTGTGACTAAGGATCGTTTTAATTATCAGTTAACCTCAGGATCTGTTTTCCTAGAGTTCCTAGAGTCGAAAGTAGACCTGACACTGAAATTTAAAAAAAAGTGCTTTTCAAATTAATATCTTGTGTCCCTGCACTGCCTGTCAGTACATGTCAAATAAACACTGACCCATCATGGAATATTGGTTACTTCGTCAGTCGTAGCAGCTCACAGAGCAAATATGGATAATCACCATCAGTTGGAGGGGTATGTTTGGATGCCAATTGACCAAGTAATTATTTATTTTTCCCAAAATGCAATAGTTGTGGTGTTGTGTGTCTGAATTTGTTCACATGGAGGAGACTGGTCCAAACACGGACGTGAAATAGGCACTAACTAGGCGGTTGTTGTGTTGTGGTGTCCAGTTTCTTTCTGCTCAGGTGATTTCTAAAAAATTATAAGCTGAACCACCACGAACATTTGGCTCAAAAAGTGCCTCGCCCACTATGTAGTCACGACAGCTGTCGTAACGTTGTTACTACAACGCAGCAGTTTCATGAGCCACCGCCACAACCTCAGCTCGACCTGACAAAACGTCAGCCAGAATGACCAAGAACTGTCAGAACGTCAACACACAGTAAATTTTGCAGAGTTAAATCTACTCTGCCGGGACTCCATTTGGTCCTAATCCAAATGGAGTTATCTAAACTCTATAATAGAGCAAAATCAACTCCATTGTAATGCTAAATCAAGTTGTTAAACTCCAAAAAGAGTCATTTTTACCATGAAAGAGTTGATTTGACTCTATGGTAGAGCTTATATAACTCTATTTGAAGTTGGACCAAATGCATTCCCGGCAGAATAAATTTATTCCGCAAAATTTGTGTACAAAACGTAGTGAATATGTTATGATGCCAGTATGACATACCACTATGTGTAAAGACACCGATAAAGCACTACCACAGCACAGCCACGGATTGCAGGTCATGGGGGAAAGTGTGCCAAAATCTCCTATAAATATAGGCCACTTTATTAGGTACCTTACTAGTACTGGGTTGGACCTGCTGCTGTGGCCCATCTGCTTCAAGATTCGACATGTTGTGTGTTCAGAGATGGTATTCTGCATGCCTTGGTTGTAACGAGTGGTTATTTGAGCTACTGTTGCTGTTCTATCATCTCGAACCAGTCTGCCCATTCTCCTCTGACCTCTGACATCAACAAGGCATTTTCGTCCACACAACTGCCGCTCACTGGATATCTTCTCTTTTTTGGACCATTCTCTGTAAATTCTAGAGATAGTTGTGCATGAAAATCCCAGTAGATCAGCAGTTTCTGAAATACTCAGACCAGCCCGTCTGGCACCAACAACCATGCCACGTTCAAAGTCACTTAAATCCCATTTCTTCCCCATTCTGATGCTCAGTTTGAACTTCAGCAAGTCGTCTAGATGCCTAAATGCATTGAGTTGCTGCCATGTGATTGGCTGATTAGCTATTTGTGGTAACAAGCAATTGAACAGGTGTATCTAATAAAGTGGCCGGTGAGTGTATATGGACAATGATTATGGACGACGGATGCTACTGGAGGCTACAGCTGAA
>OMMV01109006.1:2345-12518 GCA_900302635.1 Chatrabus melanurus
TCAAAGGGCAAAATGTACATTTTTAACTCCAATTTGCTTCAAACTTGGCACACATATGTAGGTAGGTTCTACAATTGCCCAGGTGAAATCAAATTTGTCAAAGGTCAAGCATGAGGGTCAAGGTCATTGGGTTAAAGGTCACAATGTAAGTTTTTTTACTCTGATTTGCACCAAACATGGCACTCATATAGTAGGTGGGTTCCAGAATTGCCCAGGATAGATCCAAAGTGTCAAAGGCCAAGCACTGGGAAAAGGTAATTGGAGTCATAGGTCAAAATTTAAGTATTTTATTAATTTGGATCAATCTTGGCACACATGTGGAGATGAGTTCCAGAATTGCTCAGCAAGGTCAAATTTGCCAAAGGTCAATCACTGGGGCCAAGCTCATGTCCACCTGTCTGTTTGTTGGTCTACTCCTCCTACGTGCTTTTGCTGATGTGTCCAAAGCAGTAGGCTAGGTCTATGGTGGACTTTGCAGTTGTTTGTTTATAACTGTAGGCTGTAAGATATTGTTACATCATTTGTGACAAAAAGACTCTGAATTGGGTTTCAGATGCAATTTTTTTGCCAAGTGCAGAAGCAATCCTTCTGATCATATTTGGATTCATATTTGTCACTCTGAACCATCGAGACAACAATATTATTCTCCAAAGAAGCATTGATAATTTCCAGCAACATTTCCCGAAGAGTAGACTTATTTTCTATTTGCTCCACTACTTAGCTACTTTTGTTTGTCATAGGGGCAGGAATTCGACTGATTTTCAATCAGACCCTGTTCACAGGCCACGCCTGAACATTTTTACAGGGCTCAAAGCTTTGCGTGCACAAAAATATCAAAGAATTGGATGAGAATGAATGAGCTGTCAACAGTATTGATGCATGCGTGATGCCAATAACAAGCACTCAGATTTCCGTTTAGGCTGAAATGTCACAGTTGTGTTAAACCACTGTTCCTTATCATCTTTAATAATACAGGCAGCTCTGAGTTCCAGCCTTCCGATTTACAACGTTCTACCAATAAAGCAAACATCAGCACAATGAACTATTAAATTGGAGTAATATGTGTTGCTTTGTATGTGTGAACCAGAGGAACTGGTACAGATATTGTATACTGAACAAAACTTTCAACGCAACGCTCAAACTGTATAAATATTCAATATATTTCCCATGAAATCCTGGGAATGCATGGTGGATTTAGTGTCTAAATGCCACAGAAGATGTGGAATTTCTGTTAGTTCTCAAAAGTTATGTCTTGTTCCGCTTGATTGGGTCATCAGTGATGGCTTTGGCAGGAATCAGCAGCAGATACAAAACAGAACCTAAATGCAGCGTGTTACCCTGGTGAGATTCTGGCACCAGTTGCTGTCCCACTCATGACACGAAACTGGCTGACTCTGCAGCAGGATAATGCCAGACCGCATGTTGCCAGGATTTGAAGGGACTGTCTGAGGCAGAATAATGTTCAGTGTCTTGAATGGCCCGTGTTCTAACCAGATCTGAACCCGATTGAGCACTTGTGGGATATTCTGGATCGTCGGGTGAGGGGACGTGATCCAGAACCAACCACAGCACGACAACTGTCGCTGAATCACCCAGGCTGAAATCCGACAGTTGATTGACTCTATGCCATGCTGAATTTGAGCGGTACATGATGCCCATGGTGGCCATACAAGGTACTGAGATTTATTGATCCAGAATGTCATTGGGCAGCGAGTAAATGAACTGTAAGCTTATGGAAGTTTAATTTTGTTGTTGAATACTCCTCTGGGGAACCTGCACATGAAAATCAATGTGAGAAATGTGTTGCGTTGGAAGTTTTGTTCAGTATATTTAGCCCAGTGGTCACAAGCAGTTATCTTAAATAATTACGCTCTTGCCCAACAGTCAACATTCAGTATAACTTTGTAAAGAGGGTATTAAAAAATGTAGGAGGACACGCTCTTCCAAGGAAGCACTTTGACATCTGCACAGTCACAAGGCTGCTAAAACAATCCCACATGAGTGACAATGACAGCTAGCTTCACTTGGTTAAACATTGAAAACCACCATCTACACTTTAAGTGGAATAACATCTGACCAACTTTGTCATCATGAAGATACTGGTAAGTTTAAGTATTCCTACAATTCATGATGGAAGTATAGTCAGCTCAGGCACACAAAACTACTGAGCTAAAAATGTCTCTGTGGCTTAATTCAGGACTTCTTCATGCCAGGAGCTACTGCAAGGTGTGTCCATAAAATTGAATTTCATTTCAATGACCCTGTAAGTGGATGTATAATATAACTCCCAAACTATTTTTTTTTTGGGGGGAGGAGGTACATCGTAATCAACCTGTCTGTTTATCCACCTGTCTGTCCATCTGTCCGTGAGTCTTGTAAGTGCAAGTTCTCCCAACAGCGAGTTTCAGTGAAACTTGAAACTTCATACAATGGTTGCACATCAAGATCTGGATGAAGGAAAATAATTTTGGTTCGACATCTTCAAAGGGAGATGATTGGACTTTCATGTTTGGTTGATGCATCATATAATACTAACTTCTAAAGTGCAGCTCTTCCAAAACTAGTCCACTCAAGGGGAGATAATTGGACTTTTGTAATTGTTGTTGCTTTTTACAACTCCAAATCAGAAAAAAAGTTGGGATGGGAAATGCAAAGAAAAATTGAAGTGATTTTTACATTTACTATGACTTCTATTTCATTGCAGACTGTATGAACCAACGATAATTCATGTTTTGTCTGGTCAACTTTATTTCATTTGTTAATTTACATCCATTCCTGCATTTCAGGCCTGCAACACATTGCAAAAAATGTTGGGACACTTAAGCATTTACCACTTTGTAATGTTGTCATTCCTGCTCACAACACTTAAAAGACATTTTGACTTTGAGGATATCAAGCGATGAAGTGCTTCAGGTGTTATTTTGTCCCATCCTTCCTGCAAACACGTCTTAAGGTGTGCAACGGTACAGAGTCGTTGCATTTTTAGTTTCAAAATTCTCCACACATTCTCTATTGGGGAATGGTCAGGACTGCAGGCAGGCTGGTCCAGTATCTGTACCATCTTCTTCTGCAGCCATGACTTTGTAATGTGTGCAGAAAGTAGTTTTGCATAGCCGAGAGCATATGTTTCTCTAAAACCTCAATGTACTTATCTGTGTTCATGCTACCATCACATAAGTGTAAATTACCTTTTCCAAGGGGACTGACACAACCCCATACCATGGCAGGCCCTGGCTTTTGCACTTGTTGCTGATAACAGTCTGGATGGTACTTATTGTCTTTGGTCTGGAGCACACAGTGTCCATTTCTTCCAAAAAAGATCTGGAATACTGATTTGTCTGATCACAATACACGTTTCCACTGTATGATGGCCCAACCCAGATGCCTCATAGCCCAAACAAGTTGACGGTGCTTCTGGGAAATGTCAACAAAAGGCTTTATTTTATTTGCACAGTAAAGTTTTAAGTGGCATTTGTGAATGTAATAATTTTCTCATACATTTGTTGACAAACTGGGGGTCCTATGTCCATCTTTTCTCCTCAAAGACTCAGCGTTTTGTGAGTTACCACTTTGTTTATTCAGGGTTTTCATCACAAAAGATTTACTACCACAAATATATATGGCACAGTGGGAGGTATAATTTTTGGGGCTTGTTTACACATCTTTCTTTTTTTCTTTTGTTAAGGTTTTTACTCTATTCTTATTTACAATATTTATTTTATTTGCTTATTACTGATTTATTTTACACATACTGGGTGTCTTACTGTATATGTTTTATATTGTGTTAATGCTGTAAAGCACTTGGAGTCTTATTATGATCATTATTATTATTATAGTTATTTTTATTGTTTTTAAAGCTTTGGGAGTGGCTGATATGACAGTGGTATAATTTTGAACATGACTTGTTCAAGAGCCTGCCAGTAATGATATACTCCATTTCATTGGTTTGAAGTCGTGTCCAATGGAGGACCCTCAATCACGTTGTTGAGACAGTTTTACTCGCAGTATCATATTTGTTTATTTTTACATCAAAATGTCAAAATGCAAACATGCATTCAATCCTGAGTGGGTAAAACATCATGCATTCATTGCTTAAAGGAGCTTTGCAGAACAGATGTTGACATTAGCAGCAGAGCAAAGAGTGCTATTGAACAGCATGTTGCTATACTGGAACTTGAGGAGGGGGTGTGCTTTTGTGTCTCAGTGGAACCATTGTATTCATAGATTTTTTTCTTTTTTGCATTTTGTCTAAATTATTAATTTACTGCAATTGCTTTTCGTATGTTGTTTAATGTTTGAGTTGACTTTTTGAGTTACAAAATGTGCTTGTGTACAAGAAATGTGAATTGTGCTGGTGAAGACGTAATGCATGGACTTTTCAGGACATACAAAGATACGTATACCAAGAGTTACAGGCTGACAAGAAACTCTTGGAAGCAGCCACAAAGTATGTGAAATATGACAAAGAGCATATTTTATTCATTTGTTTCTTCTACCTCTTCTTTAATCTAATCAGCTGCAGCAGCTATTGTCGGATGATTTCCATTTTTTGTCTTGAATTTTATATTTCCATCTTTGGATGACTAAAGTCAACATTTTCTGTCTCAGTATCGTATAGGCTGACACAAAGCAACAAACTGAGAGAATCCATCAAATCACCTTACAATGTATGGACGGTCCTGGGCACGACATTAAACTGTATCTGAGATTGAATAGGTGCTCCTCTACCCTACAGATAAATTATTTTGGGAGTTGGTGGCATGATTGGCAATGCAGCTATAGCATAAAAACTCTTAGAGCTCAACACAAGAAAAGATCTCTTGTTTCTGTAGCACATGGGAGCATCTCTGTTGATGCATTCTGTCTGAGAGCAGCACACATTATGGTGATGGGGGAATACCTTTTGGATCCTCATCAGTGGAAAAGAATAACCCAATGGAGAGCACCAAGGGTCTTGTGTCTGGAGGATGCCGACTGGTGTGGTGCTATACGACAATGCCCATGTTCAAACTTGAGGCGACTCATGCAGGGTGAGCACCTTGAAACATCCTTTCTTTCAATAAGGGTGACCATCTTGTAAAGTCAAGGGAGCTTGAAAAGCTTCACACTGCAGTGACAGCACTCACTGAGGACTGCATACACAGTAAATGACACACCATGTTGCTCCAAACCTACACCATGCCCAGTTGCAGCCATGCCAAGTGATGACATGGTACTGATGGACAACTCTGCTGTAGTGTCTTGTTTGGCCGGTGATTTTGAGCAGTTGTTTAAGTCTGATCCTCCTGTCAAGATGCTGGACATATTACAGTAAATGCCAGGGTTCTTGTGGCTGATCCTCCATTCAGCCATGAACTACCAAATCTCAGTGAGACTCGGATTTGGTAGGCAAAGCTGTAAAGATCTCTGTAATCGGTGCTGACCTTCTTCAGACTGGTGGCAAGCAATCTTTACTTCTATTTGGGAGAGATGTACCATCCAAACAGACCAGATGAAAGAATAGTATCATCCTGATTGAACAGCAACATAGGTATTATGCTGCTCTCTGTGATGGACAAGGCAGATACAAGGGTCTTTCAGTGCCAGCTGCTTGTTGCTTAGTGACCAATGCATTCTGGTTTCACACCCAAGAAGTCAACCAACAACTACATCATAGCTCTGCAAGCATGAATGCAGCCTATGTTGATTTTCACAGTGTGTTTGATGGTTGTTCAGGCTGATTTGAAAACATCCTGAGAATTGAAGTGAACTCTATCAAGTAGCTGTATATCATGGCCAGCCTAAACATGGGTACAGTGAGTGCTGTGCAGAGTGAAGGCAGATACTCTGACTTCTACCTCATGAATTCTGCCATTTGGCAAGGATATGTTGTGGATCCTACTCTGTTCAGTGCTTGCATTAACTGGGTGTTGAATAAGATGATGGAGTCCAGCAACTTGGACTTTCAACTTGGGAGCCTTTGTTGGTGAGGAAACGTTCACTGACCATTGCAGAAGATGCTGTGATCTTGTAGAATCAATGGCTGTCCAGTTTGCAGCATTTGAGAAGCTGAGTGAAGAGTCAGCCTGTCTGGGTTTGTGATTGTCCTAAATCAAGATTAACTTCCTTGCTTGCAACGTCTCTGCTATCATAAGTGTGTTAGTATGTAGTGAAAGTGTCGAACTTGTTGAGAGATTCACTTATCTTGGCAGTGGGATTCATGTCTGTGATAGCTCAGTTTCTGAGGTATGTGAGAAGAGCTTACAAAGTCACAAGGGTGTTTGATAAAGGTATTCTGAGACGGCAATATCCTTGCAGAAGTTTTTAGCATCCAGATGCTTCCAGTCTTACAATATATTTGTCAGACTTACTAGGTACTAGGTTTCTCTGGAAAACCCATGGGGTTTGACTTTGTGTGAAAATGTGTTATGAAATGGCTTTGTGTCAAATGAATGGTTACATAGGGAGACTCAGATGAAGCATACTGCGTGCATTGTGAGGGAATGTCAGCTTTGAAACTATGGCTATGTAGCATGCTTTCTTGAGCATGATCAGATGCAGGTGCCTCGGCTTTGAGGACCCTAACAACAGGAAAACGTCAAGGAGACAACACTGTATCACCTGGCTGTGGCAGATAGATGATTCCTTTCGGGAGGTGGGCATGGTCTGGTGGCCTGCCTGGTTTTTGCCAATCAGGAACCAGGGTGGGTCCGTAGTGTGGTGGATGTGGTGACACTTGGCACCAGTACATTTTCCCAGATTTGACCTATCTGTTGAGGCTATTCAATAAGATTACAAACTCTCCTCTCTGGCCTCCTCCCTTGGCTCTGCCGTTGGATGTGGGTCGCTTTAAGCATTCAAACTCTGAGAGCATGCAGCTCATTTCTAACAACGAGGCACATTGCTGCAATGCAATAAGGGAAAACAACACTTTTAATAATTCAGACCCTGAGCCTGTGCGGTGGGGGAGGGGAGCTGGATGGGTGGAGGGAAGCCGTCTTAAAGTACCGCAGAATGGCTCATTTAGCTCCTGCTACGCATTATTAAAGTTGTATCGAACCCCCTCCTGGGTTTTTCCCAAAGTTTTTGTTTTTTCAGTTTCCTTTCCTTTTCCCCCAAAGCCTGCAAGGTAACCAATAACAGCTACCAACATTTATAAACGACAGAATACTCTGCACCTTAGAGGAGGAAGTAAACAATGGTGTAGCTCTTAATCTCTCTTTCTCCCTGTCCTCCCTGCTCACTAGTCCTCCGGTCCAAAATTTGTCAGTGCTTTATCCTGTTTGAACCGTAATACAGAGCCTGGGCTGTCCAGATTATTTTCTGCCTGAGCAAAGACCATGATGCATAAAAACTGTGGGGAATGAACCTTGTATGGAATCAAATTGAGCAATAAAATCATGTTCGCTGTAGCGCTGATGGACATATGATGGGACTGTTAAGGACATGTGAAAAAGGTACCCATATGTAAATTGCCTCTGAGCATAATGGCTGTGTCTACGAAAAAGTGAGCTGACATGAATAAAAAAAAATTAAAAATGCAGAGGTGAGCAAAAAAGGAATGTGGTAAATTGTGGTTGCACATTCTACTTACCAGACTGAGAAAAAGAACATACTGCAACAAAACTGGCCAATCTTGCCAATATTATTGTCCCTCGCCGTAAAATAATTCCTTTGAATTTTTAAAGATGATATTGATGAAAACATGTGCTGCTGTAAGTTGCACATTTCCAATTTCAGGTTGACTTGATTTTGAGGTTTATTCATACCTCATATTTGCAGCGATGGTCAGAAACTAGGCCGTTTTTCTTTTTGAAAAGTTGACATTTCAGAGACACTGTGCGGTGCTTCTACCCAGCAGCAACAAATTAAAATTATAATTTATGATTACTGCTTACATTGCACAATACAATGAAAAAAAGTAAAAGCCTATTAAAATGTCCATTTAAGATATATACATCATAAACTGCTGCACAGATCTTAAATCAAATGCCAATCTGTTAGAATAGAAAGTAAGACAGAAGACAGGAGGTCAGCGGCGAGGAAATGACAGCGGATGTCAAACACGTTATGGTGAGCTGATGAATTGGCTTTTTATGAGATATCAGATGTGGACAAGTCAGTGTTAATCACCTCTGATTTGATGGCTACAATATGGTTTGATTGATTACATATTTATTGCAGTGTACTGTGGAGGTACAGTGTAATATTGTTTTGTGATTGCAGAAAACAACTGCACTCAGTTTTACAAGCTAGCAGTGGGAATTGTGACCAAACTTCCAGTATTCCAGTAACCTAACCAACCTAGTTCCGGGTCTGCTGTGATGACTAAATAAAACCAGATCCAGAAATATGATCATGATGCACTCTCATCTTTACTGGAGTCTCTTTTGGAACGCTGATTAAAAAAAAAAAAAAGCAAATTGCATCACATTGCCACCAGATGGAGCCGCAAGGTTTGAAAGGCAGAGAATGCACCAAGCGATAGGTATCAGATTATTCCATGGCACTCAAATCCATAGCACACAAACCGGCATGATTTTTGGGTGAATCCATAGCAGTTTGCTGGTGGGCCCATGTCATTAGTTTGGTGGGTTGGTCATCAACAATAAAAGCAATAGTAGTGACAATTTCTAAAAAATCTTATGCATAACCCTATCCACACAGCCCATTTTGTGCTGGTTCAGTGGGCACATTGTAATCTTGAGCAATCATTGCCAATATTTCTGGTAGTTTCTGATACCGGCAATTTCGTAGTGGATTTTTTGGAGTAAAAAAAGGACATCCACTGGATATGAGGATCATACAAAGTGAATATAACTTTAGGATGCCTCAGGGCCAGTGTCCATATAGTTGTTTTTTTTTGTTTTTTTTGATTGTTTAGGTTATTTTGTTTGTTTGTTTTGTTTTAACCTGGCAGAAAAGCAGTGGCAAGGTGCTAAAAAGCTCTTCATCCCAGTGTTTAAAAAAAAGTACACATGGGATTTATTTCTATGACAACAATAAAGAGCTAATGACAAACTTACACTGTGCACAGTGATAAAATAACTCACCCTCACAACATATAGCATTTTCCAATATGCTACCATAGATGAGCTTTTTGTTCTCTATTGTGATAGATTTTGTGTGACATGTCAGCTGACTGTAGACAGAGACATCAAACATAAGGCTTCTTTCTTTTTCTTGGTTTTTAGGGTAACAAGTTTTGCCCCATCTCATTGGTTGTCTGAAAAGGCACAGCAGTGATGATCCCAGTGCCCTTCTGAAAAGTCCGGAGATTTTCAAATTAAAACACTCAGAGCGTTGCCCAAAAAAGGCGGAGTGCTCTAAAAAAAAAATAAATAAAATAAAAAATCCCTGTATGCAGCAACTTGTCTAGCCCTCAGAAAAAAAAAAAAAATTACATAGCCAGTGGCCCCAATGTAAGGCTGTGTGCATTGTCCATAGATGCAAGGTGTAGTTACCCTATATTTTATGTGAAAGAAAATCACAAATCCACATTTCACGCACTTTAAAACCATATATATTAACTGACAGACATGCATCCAGTGCCTCTTTACAGTTACTGCCATGCTGGACAATGAATAATATTATAATTGTCACAATTTTGACCATAAATAGCACATGGTGTAAAGTGCAAAGAGCAAGTGCAATTAGTGATGTACAAACTGCACTTTGCTGTTTAAATGTTGTGTAATCTGCACACAAACTAAGACACAGGGCATAAAGGGGTTGTATTTCATCAATTAATGAAGCATGAGTGTGTATTGGGTGTAATATGAAATCATCTGTTATTCCCGTAAAAGTCGGGGCAGGCCAGCGACTGGTGCACTACTATTCAGTCGGCGGATTCAAGTAAGAGGTTTGCTGGTAAATTAATGGATGAGCACCAACGTGTCAGCAGTCATCATAGTTCCTTTAGGTGATGCAGTTAAGCAGTAAGGTGATTTTTTTTAAATTATTGCTTGCTTTCATTTTACTAGGAATATAAGCCCGTTCTTCAAATGGGAAAGGAGATATAAGCTCAAGAAACCATCAAATCAATAATAGGCTATTGTCAAGTCGGATATATCTCAAAATGAAGCTGCTAACATACACTGTAATGACAGTAGAGCTGTTTTATGCTTGGCAGATTAATAACAGTTAATCACGGGCCACTTTATAGCAGCAACCCAAAATGAGCTACTGCATCAT
>OMMV01109078.1:0-11144 GCA_900302635.1 Chatrabus melanurus
TCACTAACCATGGTTAACGCTAATGGTTAATGTTAACCACTGTTACTGTCTAAGCATTAGCGATGGTCTAAGCATTAGCATTAATCGTCGTTAGCATATGCATTCACTAACCATGGTTAACGCTAATGGTTAATGTCAACCGCTGTTACTGTCGAAGCATTAGCGATGGGCTAAGCATTAGCATTAATCGTCGTTAGCATATGCATTCACTAACCATGGTTAACGCTAATGGTTAATGTCAACCGCTGTTACTGTCGAAGCATTAGCGATGGTCTAAGCATTAGCATTAATCGTCGTTAGCTTATGCAGTCACTAACCATGGTTAACGCTAATGGTTAATGTCAACCGCTGTTACTGTCGAAGCATTAGCATTAATCGTCGTTAGCATATGCATTCACTAACCATGGTTAACGCTAATGGTTAATGTCAACCACTGTTACTGTCTAAGCATTAGCGATGGTCTAAGCATTAGCATTAATCGTCGTTAGCTTATGCAGTCACTAACCATGGTTAACGCTAATGGTTAATGTCATGCGCTGTTACTGTCTAAGCATTAGCGATGGTCTAAGCATTAGCATTAATCGTCGTTAGCATATGCAGTCACTAACCATGGTTAACGCTAATGGTTAATGTCAACCGCTGTTACTGTCTAAGCATTAGCGATGGTCTAAGCATTAGCATTAATCGTCGTTAGCATATGCAGTCACTGTAACCATGGTTAATGCTAATGGTTAATGTCAACCGCTGTTACTGTCTAAGCATTAGTGTTAATTATACAATAACATGATTTTAGAGGGCGCTATGGTTGATTATTGGCCCTCCATCTATGGCTAGCAGCCTGCCATAGTGTTAATCATCTTTAGCGTATGAAGTCACTGTAATTATGGTCAATGTTAATGGTTAGCCTCAACTGCTATGACTGTCTAGACATTAGCAATGGTCTAAGCATTAGCGTTAATCGTGGTTAGCTTATGTAGTCACTGTAACCATGGTTAATGTTAATGGTTAGCGTCAACCGCTGTTGTTGTAGAAGCATTAGCGTTAATCGTGGTTAGCATATGTAGTCACTGTAACCATGGTTAATGTTAATGGTTAGCGTCAACCGCTGTTGTTGCAGAAGCATTAGCGTTAATCGTGGTTAGCATATGCAGTCACTGTAACCATGGTTAATGTTAATGGTTAGCGTCAACCGCTGTTGTTGCAGAAGCATTAGCGTTAATCGTGGTTAGCATATGCAGTCACTGTAACCATGGTTAATGTTAATGGTTAGCGTCAACCGCTGTTCCTGTGACTTCATATGCTAACATTCCCTGCAGTTCGCGGTTTCTTTAACACGGCCCATCAGCAGTCGAACACTTCACGTCAGCGTAACAACTCTACTTCTGGAAAGTTCTGGAAAACTTTCATCGCTGCTAAATAAAACTGATAATCGTGGTTTCATTAATTCACCTCAAAATGTGTTTTTAGTCATCATTTAATTCAAAGGGACTGAGGTTTTATTCCTGATAAAGCCTTAGAGGTTTAATGTTCATTTTTAAGATTTTCATTGGCAGTGGTAATTAAGGAAATTGGTGTCACCCTTCACGTTTCTAATTTTCCAGTTCAACCGGCTATTAGATTAGATGAACCTCAGTGTCCCAGAGGGAAATTTGCATTTGATTTAACTCCACTAATGCACGTAGAATAACAGTGCTCAGGCAATATTAGTGTAACGCCATAAAATTCATAATTTTTAGTTCATTTTAATTCTCACATATATTTTATGTTGTGTAGTTTTAATACAAATGATGTCATATCTTTAAACCATTACCCCCTGTGAGAAAACAATTAATAATTCAGTCTCCTTAATGATATTTTTTTTTTTAAATATTACAATGCAGACAAAATAAAAAAATGATTGGATCTGCACCAAAATGCAATGGTTTCCTCGCTTCGCCAATGTACGTTTTTGAGTAATTGCGATGACAAACCTCCTGACACGGACGAAAACATGACCTCCTTGTTGGAGGGAAGTATTCACACACATCCAGACACACAAAATTATAGCTAACAGGAGCTGTCTGACCGCTTCACCCTGCAGCCGGGAGGTATGAACATCCACACCCTCAAATTAGCCTCTGCTGTATCCAGCGGGATCAGGCGGACCGCTGATTCTACAACTTCTCACACCGGCTGAAATAGGCCAGTGGGTGTACTGGAGCTTGGCGGGGTGACTGACGAGGTGGCACACCCCGTGGTTAAGGCCAGGACCGGCTCAGCTCAGCTCTCCACATATTTTCCCTCCCCGCGTTCTCCCAGAATGAGAACCAGACAGCCGGGCCCCGCGCACGTGCACCGTGCACAGACAGCCCAAAAAGATAGGAATGTTAGTCCAAGAAACGCCGGCGAGGGAAAGCGAGCGCGAGACAAGTATCCAAATTTGTATGACACAGGCGTCAGGGGATGGAAGTGATGAAAGGGTCCTTTGCAAAACAGAATTTCAGAGCTCACACAAACACGCCGACTGTCCTCCTCCACCTTTTTCATCCATCTGTTTCTTTTCTACTTGTGAACTCGTCTTTGCGCACATTTTGTATTCTGTCATTCTGACCCTCGCCTGACCTTTGGCTCAGCCACCCTCTGCTTGCTTTTATTTTCACGATGCACCTTGAAGATTTTAAACGTGACCATGACAACAAGAAGCAGGGGAGACATTTTTTTGCAGTGGAAAATGGCTCGCCACCGGCGTAAAAAGCAAAATGAAACAATGGACCTTCACAACGAGAGTCTGTCTTTTTTTTTTTTTGTTTGAAACAAAAGCCATGTGTTTCATAATAACACCATTTCAAAGCTTTTCACATTCTGCCAAGCTTTAGTTGTTTTCACCTATGCAGCAAATGTTCTAGTCCTTAAACTGATGCTTAATGTGGAATACTGTGGGGTAACACTGCCCCCTAGTGGTTAAAAATGAGCAGCACAAAGAAAAATGGTCTAGTTGTCTTGTGCACAGAATGCTCACACAGACTAAATTCCATTGAATTTGACGCTGTGTGTGTTTTCGTGTACAGGCGGACCAGGCGACAGGACATCAGAAATGGAGATCCACTTTCCCAGTGCTCAGACCTGCAGCATCACGGTGAGTTCACACACACACACACACACACCGTTTGTACCCGCGCACCTCCCTGACTGTGTGTTTGGGTTCGAGCAGACGACACGGACGGCTTAGGAGGCGGCGTGGAGGACAGGACCGTGTACGGCGTGGAGAACAGCACGATGTTCCTGGAGTGCAGCCCCAAGTCTCAGCGAGCGCTCGTCTACTGGCAGCTGCAGAGGCCCAACGACGACCGTAAGCACGAGGTGCGTATGGACACACATCTGCACGACACTGCTCTGAAAATAAGACAACAGTTTGTATTGGTCACAAAATGCACACATAGTACCACAAATAAAACGTGTTTCTCCACGAGGCTGCGCCTTTCTTTCAGTTTTGTCATTGAGTGACCTACCCTGTTTGACCGTGAACCTTAGTGGCTGAGAAACGGGGAAAATGTGGTGGTGAACGCGTCTTTGAGTCCAATATTTCAGGCATCACAAACTGAAGATATGCTTGAAGGGCAGTGATGAAAGTTTTTTGGTCCAGGAAGCACCAGGACCCTAAAACAGGAATGACTGACCCTGCATGCTTTCCAACCCTCCCTGCTCCACCCACGGCTAATTAACAAATCAGGTGTGCTCAGGCACTGACGAGCTCAGAAACACCAGACTTGACTCACGCGTTTCATCACTGCACTTCAAGCACATCTTCAGTTTGTGATGCCTGAACTGGGATCTGCAGGAGCAGGGTTGGTGACCCCTGGCATTATGCTGACCACATATGTGAACCACGCTTGGTGTTTTCTTTGAAGCAGCCGTTATTAATGAAGCCGCACCATGTTATTAATTCTTATTAATGCTATTAATTAAATGCACCATGTTGACGTGACAGCACTCGGTATAAAAGCTGAATCTACACATCCAGTAATTTATGGCAAACTTCCGTCAAAGTGTCATTGACTTGACAAGTAACATGACTTGTGTCTCTTAAGGTTGCCACTCTGCAACTGTTGAGGCTTCTTTTTTTAATTTAAACCTTTTTTAAATGTCTTTGGGCAGCATGTTGGTGACTGCGTTCCTTTCTGTATTGAGTTTGCATGTTCGTTGAGAACATTGTGAATTTTCTTCCACCATCAAAACATGCATGTTGGCTTCAGGTTGTCAGTGGGGGGGTTCAAGCATTTTTTTGAGCCATGCATTAGCCCATAGATGAGCTAGAACGTCCATAGAAGGTCCATAGAAGGTCCAGTGTTATGCTCTCTTCATCCTTTTATTGGATTTTTTTTTATTTTTTAAATCAAGGTCAGTTTTGAGGACTGTCCAATCCAGGATGCCTCAGTTTTGATCGACCTAAGCTTGAGCAAATTTCAGTCTCTCTTTCTGTTCTTTCAGATCAACCTTGATGAGCGGGTGCTTCGAACAGAGCAGGGCCTCCTCATTCGCAGCCTGACCCTTTCTGACACAGGCATCTACCACTGCCAGGCTGTTGAGCACGGCTTCATCCAGCCCCTGCTGCGCCTAAACCTCCAGGTCATCCCAACCCAAAAACTGAGTGACATCTTACCTGGACTTCCTGGTGCAGGTGGAGGTGTAGGTCACTCTGCCAAACACAGGCTGTGGTACAGAGATTTCCTGTCACTCCTGGACCACCCAGACCTCAACAGCGTGGAGGAGTTTTGTGATCGAGTTTGGAAGAAAGATCGTAAACCGAAGAAGACAAAGACCCCCAACGGCAACAGTCAGAGTAAACCTGACAGCCCTGGTGGTACCAACTTTGCATTAAGGCCAAAAACTCCCAGTGCTCAGAAGCAGCAAGCCAGCCCGCCACAGAATAGGGCGTGGCTCCAAGCCGGCGCTTCAACAGTGGAAGGGCCACTACGAAGCCAGAATAACCAGAAAGGTCAACCAAACCTGGGCATGTTGAGCAGCCAGGCACCTAAGACCAACCAGAAGATGCAGAATAGCCAAAAGATGCAGGGTGGCCTGGCTGGTTCTCAGGTTGTGGGGGGATCACGGGCGAACAGCCAGCATGCAGCCAAGTGGAGGCGGATGCAGGAAAATAAGAAAGGACGCAACAGGAGGACCCACGAGCTTCAAAGACCCCCACGTAGTGTTTGAAGAAACGCACAAAGTTGCGAGATGATGAAAACACACAAGCACAAACCAATGCATCCACACGTATACACGCAAAACACGCTATCGATCGTGTATCCAATGTATGATACAGGGACCTCAACGCAACGGCAAAAACGCATTCAAACTTCTTAGGTAGAAACCCATCAAGTGAGCTCTGTCGTTCAAGACACAAATGCACAAAAACCTGCGAGGACAAAAGGAGGTCTGAAAACTGGAACGCATCTTGTAAATGTGCGAGGACGCGGCTGGTTGCCTTGGGATACCGCCTGACGAATGCGTCAACCTCCTGTACATAAGCTACCAATCGAAGACCGGCGAAACCGTTTAGTCATGCGTTCCGTGCAGATACTTTGTCAAGCCGATGGACCCCATGAGCTTAACAGAAATGTGGACGTTTGTCCTGAACTGAGCTAGGCGAGCGTTTCGCCTTTCAAGTCATTCAAGCGATGACACGAGCACCTTTGAAGGAAAGAAGGGAAATGCCGCAATCCACACGGAGTACTCGAGGTGCTAGCGCACTCGGCTCGCCTCATTGGCCCGACGTTGTTTTAAAATGACGCGTAACTTGTTGCAGAGAAACTGCTCCTTAATAACCGTCCTCTCCGCCCAAGGCTGGGAAAGCATCATGCATGTTATCGTCAGTCAGTCTTTTAATAAGCTACTTATTTTACGGGATTCTGCAGCTTTTTCTTTTTTTTTAAACACCCTACCTAAAAAGAATGTTAGAATTTTGTTTTATGTCTACTTTCCAAACAAGTGTTTTGAGACAAAAATACAAACTTATCGTCTCACGGTGCGATATTCATTCTGCATATCTGTTTTATTTTTTTTCTTCTGGGAATTACAGAATCTGACTTCCTGTTGTTGTTGAGATGGACTGCCACTTTGTGTGTACATATATACAACAATTTTAACTCTGTGTATATACATATACAGTACAAGAACACCACTTGATTTTTATTTATTGTTCATTGTTATGTGAAAGGGTTGCATTTATTTTTGATATTATGGTATTTTTGGCTCATCACTTATGGAGAAACGATGGCGACTAAATGGACCAACTGGACGAATATGTGTCAACGAATCTCTTTTTGGGGATATAAGGAATGAAAATCAATTAGATTTTGGAGCATGCACGCAACAGTGTAGCAGATAACAGAATATTTCAGGGGGATCTTTCAAATGGTGGTGCAAAAAAATGGCAAAAATACTCCATTACTCTTTTGAAAATGCCCACAGGCCACTCCAGATGCTTGGTTTGGAAATTCTTCAGTTCTGTATAAATATGCACAGACTTGCCCAATATTGACGATCCTGGCATCGAAATCATACCTTTTTAACCATGTACAATTCAAATTTGGAACTCCACAAGTGTTACTTCAGCAATTTATAATTTATTTTCTGACAAAGCAGGTAGCTCAGTGGAATGAGTTGGGCAACCAATATGTAGACTTGGGTTCAATTCCTGGTCGCACTACCTGTCTGTGTCCTTGGGCAGGACACTTTATCTGTGTCATCGCAGTCCTTCCAGCTGTAAATGGGTACCAGCCTTGGCTGGGGAAGTAACCTGTGATGGACTGGCGTCCCGTCCAGGGGGAGTCATAGACCCTCACCCACTTCATGCTGGAGGATCTGGGGATATGCACCAATGTGATGGGCCTCGAGGCCTGTATGTGACTTAGTTCTTCGTAGTCAAAAACCTACTTTTGGTCATCCAGATTGGTCCACGTGATGGGATTCTGTGCAATTCAGTATGCCAGAATGGCAGCCATTTTTCTTTTTTTCTTGAAAATTGGAGTGACCCATGTGCTTTTTCAAAAGAGTAATGTCTAAGGAGTATTTTTTTACCAAATTTGGTGCTTGGACCACCATTTGAAAGATTAGTTCAGTTACCTACTGCACTACAAGGGTTTCTTCTTTTTCTTTCTTTTGACAGTAATCCTGTCAATGATAAGCACAATTTTCTGTTTTTTTGTGTTTCATAACATAGTATCCAATCTCCCCAAATCCATTCTACGTTTTCATTCTTCCACTTGTCACAATGTGTAAAATAATCCCCCAAACAGACACATTAGCTGTGAATCTCTGTAAGAAATAGTGGAGAAAAATGTTAAATCTAGTCTGAGACTGCATGTGAATGCTACCTACCGTAAATGCATCTTTTTTAAACGTCTCTTTACGTGTTTTGTGTGAGGGGTAAAAGCTTCCTAAAGCAAGGTGTGAACTAATTTTTTGCCAAAACAGTGACGTTAACAGCTCATGATATTTTTGGCCAAAGCTGAGATCTAAACGGTACCCGTGTCCCCTCCCGTGTCCTCTGAATACCCGACGAGTAACGTGTCAACGCAATAAATTAGAGCAGATTGTGTTTTGTACCAAAACTCAACACGTTTGGTGTGGCCCTAGTTCTGGTCTCTCCCTCAGACTTAATACAAGGAGAGAGCTGAGAGTTACTGCTGCTGTAACACAGTTCTTTCTGGCATGCATTCAGTTGTCTAAAAAATAAAAACCTCTGTTACAAAAACTCAGCTTTGCTGCATTTTACTTGTTACAACACCAAGGCCTCAGGTTGCTACTTTAATTTTTGCTTTTATTTTCCACGTTTTTTTTTTTTTTTTTTGTTAATGGTAGGGGGACAGAATTTCTCTCAAATTTGAATCTCTTTGTCCTTGGCTGACCCTCATTCATTCCACCAAGTTTGGTCTAAATTGGGTCAAAACTCTTGGACAGACACACACATGACCAAAAACAACACCCTTGCATGTGCTACCGCTGGGCACGGGTGTAATAATGGAAAAAAGTACATTTTGTGTTATGTGAGTGGTGTAAAACTCACTGTGTTGATCCTGTTGTAGTGCATAAACAATATCTCATGGGTGCTATGGAAACCGGGTGCACGATAAGACTGGATCAGTCAAAGATTGTGAGGCTGAAAACAAGATTTTGAATGGCAAATGTCAATTTTCTGTTGGGTTTATGGTGATGTGACTGAAATTCTTGGTTGGGTGGAGGTTAAAGGTACAGTATGTAGGATTTTCAACTCTTCCTACTCCACCCTCAGCTAATTACCTAAGTCAGGTGCGCTCAGCCAATCAAGTGCTAGAAAACACCAGCCTTGACTAATCAGATGTGGTTGCAGAAGGTACACGTGGAAAACATGCAGGGCAGGTGATCTACAGGACCAGGCTGGGTGACCCTTGGTGTGTAGAGGGAAGCAACCACTGATTCCTCTTCTTATTTCTTCAGTCTTCCGGCCGTGCTGCAAAATGCAAAAGAGAGAGTAAGTATGTTCCTTTTGGGCTACTCTATCTACATGGCGGCCCCCATAAGGGGGCGCACTCCCACGTAGATATGAAGGGTTCATTCAAAGTTTATGAAATCACATCGATTCATTGTTGCAGGTAATTATACACGAATGAACAGATGGTTATGAATGCTACATCACATTTCTGCTAATAAACGCTCCAAAATCCTACATACTGTAGCTTTAAAACCCCATCACACAATGCCTTGAGACTCCTATGTATTGGGTACAGGATAGATGGTCTGCATTTAAAATGTTGTTTTCTTAAAAACATGGATTTTTTTTTTATGCAGGTGCTGTTGGAAAGGCAGGATTTAATCATTTTCTTACTAAAACAACCAGACTGATAAACACAGACAGAGTAATGATGCTCATAAGGAACCACAAGAGGGCACTGTTGTCTTCCTACTGTGGAAGCCAGCCTGTTCACGCCCACCTGAGGCCTCTTGTATTTTTAGACAAACACTTCCATCCTGAGTGTGTGTGTGTGTGTTGGAAGAGAATCGAGAAATATTTTAAGCCGTCTCATTCAAAACACACTTTTCAAATGTGTGATGAGTGCGAGCAGATAGGTATGAGTGCGTGTTTCCAAAGACGCTCACGACTCGAGCGTGAGCTCCATTCAGGAGCTCTGACTCATTCTTCCTTCCTCGCCCAGCAGCAAGCCCATGGGATTGTGGGCAGTCAACTCTGTAGGCAAGCAGAGAGGAAGACATGTAGGTCAGTGGCGGGCCCACAGATCAGTTAGCGCCAACATCCTTTTTTTCAGCACTTTGTGCAGTTCTTCACCCTGCGGTTCACATTAAAAAGCCCGTAAAGATTTGTTCCCTTTGTTCAGGTGGCATAAATATATCCTGCACATGTACCCTCACTCTGCCAAGCATTAGCTTCCAGCTAATTCTACTGTACGTGCAGGAACAGTCCATAATTAGTAACCCTGCAGGTGAGTGGCAGCTGCCTGAGAAACCTTGGCAACAAGGGAGGCAACTTGGGAGGGATTCAATAGTGATGATCAATGACATTTTCCATCGAGACTGAACCCCGCTGAGCGCCACCATTTCCTCTGCATGTAATTTTCTTTTCTTTGCTCCTGTCTGGCTGCTGTTACACTTTCTGCAAATTTCGATTTGTTACTCTTGTGCATTACTGACCTAAAGTTCATGACAGCATGCCATTCCTCTCCTCACCACTGTGTGGCCTCAGTGAGTACTGCTTGTTACTACTCATCATCTGATGATCGGAAGGTTTTGTGCTTCCAACACTGCCCACCGCAATGTCCTTCTGGATTTAGAACCGAGGCTCTAATCTGATGTTTCAACCTTGCAAGTCACTTTCTCTTAAATGGATTAGAATTAGCGTTAGAGTGAGGATAAGGGTTCGGGTTCAATTTTTCAGAAATGCACAAAAAGTCTGGAAATTTGGGCAAAGCTTCCAGAATCATGCAACAACTTTGCACACTTCCAAAGGTCATGCACAGTAGCGGAATTCCGATATGGTCGAGGTCTACTTCAGGATGTTTCAACCTTTCCATGCTGCGCGGAACACGTATGCCAGATAGTCTCAATCGTCCAGCCCCTCTGTTTATCGACTGTCAGGAATCGGTGACCAAGCCATGGATTTCTAAACCTGAACATTGGGCACTGATTGGCTGAGAGCTCCTACATCATCACTGTGACCTAGTTGACTTGGAGGAGATTATTTTGGCTGTAGAAAAAGCAAGAATTCATCATCAAATACTATATAATTGAAAACAAAAATGACTTAAATGCTTCCTGCTGTTGTTAAAAACGGTCTTGTAACTGGTTCATGTTTCCTAGGGGCTGTCATCAGTCTGTTGTGTCCGACTCCTGTGGTAGAGGTCTCGTAGAGTGGGGGCGACTCCATATACCAGAGACGAAAGTTACTTCCGGATGTTGAAGTAACGTTATTTATTCTGGACATTTGTGCACTGACATGGCGCGTTTGACTACTAAAGTAGAAGTAAGTCCTTTGAGCCCCATCAGGCTGGTGCTTATCCCCAGAGCCTGTGGCGTGAAGCGGGTGAGAGTCTACAGCTCCCCCTGGACAGGACGCCAGTCCATTGCAAGTTACTTCCCCAGCCAAGGCTGGTACCCAGTCCACTCAGATGAAGTGTCTTGACCAAGGAGACGGACACCTGGAATCAAACCCCGCTCTATATTTTGTTAGTCCAACTCCTATCCCACAGATCCACATGCTCTATTAAAGAATAAGCTGTCACACTAACCGCAGTCAATGCT
Organism: Chatrabus melanurus; assembly: GCA_900302635.1. Classification (NCBI taxonomy): domain Eukaryota; kingdom Metazoa; phylum Chordata; class Actinopteri; order Batrachoidiformes; family Batrachoididae; genus Chatrabus; species Chatrabus melanurus. Next base: position 10,774 of record OMMV01109078.1, read on the forward strand.
AATCATTAGGGACTTTAACATTAACCGATAGACTTGTATAAGGGGCAGCACGGTGGCTCAGTGGTTAGCACTCTTGCCTCACAGCAAGAAGGTCTGGGGTTCGATTCCCACCATGCCCAGTTCCTTTCTGTGTGGAGTTTGCATGTTCTCCCCGTGTCTGCGTGGGTTTCCTCCGGGTACTCCGGTTTCCTCCCACCATCAAAACATGCACATTAGGGTCTGCTCCTTTCTCTGCCCTTTACCAAGGCAGCGTCTTTACCTCTGGAGTTGGCACTGGACTGTGGCTGCCCACTGCTCCTAGTGGTTGGATTGTGTCTAACTATAATTAGGATGGGTTAAATGAAGAGGACAAATTTAGTTGTATGCACAAT
>OMMV01109107.1:0-16101 GCA_900302635.1 Chatrabus melanurus
CGGTGGCTCAGTGGTTAGCACTCTTGCCTAACAGCAAGAAGGTCTGGGGTTCGATTCCCACCGTGCCCAGTTCCTTTCTGTGTGGACTTTGCATGTTCTCCCCGTGTTTGTGTGGGTTCCCTCCGGGTACTCCGGCTTCCTCCCACTTCCAAAAGACATGCATGTTAGGTGAATTGGTGACTCTAAATTGACCGTAGGTGTGAGTGAGAGTGTGGCTGTGTTTGTCTGTCTACATGTGGCCCTGTGATGGACTGGCGACCTGTCCAGGGTGTACCCCGCCTCTCGCCCAATGACCGCTGGGATTGGCTCCAGCACCCCCCGTGACCCTTAATTGGAGTAAGCGGGTATAGAAGATGGATGGATGTGGTTAAATGTACTTTGTTTGAGCTGCAGTCTTCAGAAAACCTGCAAGTGACGTCACGGAGGGTTTGTCCAGTGTATATGTCCAGCCTATGGGAGAAACAAGGGAAAATACCTGTCATAACTGTGATTAAAGAATGGATAGAACATGTGGCCGGGGATGGTGCCAAATCTTTTAGTAGGTACTGCAAGTGACAGCTAACTGGAAACACTGCTTGGAAATGTTATGGAACCTTTGAAGCACATGTTTTGAACATTGTTCCAGAGTCTTCCTGAAAAGGAAGACACCACACTATGGGCCAAAATGAACAACAGAATGAGAAAATAAAACCAAAATTAAACAATAGATAGAATGTGGGGCTGGGGATGATGCCAAAACCGTTTATCAGCACTCCAAATTAGTGGTGACTAACTCACAAAACTGCTTTGAAATGTTTTGAAACATTTCAAACACGAATTCCACATGAAAAGGAAGATGTCACATGCTGTGCTGTCACCTGGTGAATACTGACACCAGCTGTTCAGGATTGTGCATCCATATCAAATTATGAATTTCATATTTAAAGGCTATAGTCAGCACAGGGTCTGTATGTGTACTAATATGCTTGTTATTTTAAGCATATTAAATTGACCAAAACCTTTTCACAGTGCTGTATTTCCAACTGATATCTCTTTAATGATGATGTATATTGGAATAATTTCTTTCATTTATACACATTTTTCAAAATGAATGGAGCAGTTTATTTTTGCAAATAATGCAACACAATACAGTAGGAAGTCACCAAGCACATTTACAGTTTTGTACATTCAGGTTGATTCTTTTGCACAATGTGGCAGAATGTATGCAGTGATTTTTATTGGCCTGTGATAGTTTGCCAAAAACAGCAACAGAGAAAATGGTGAGGTGAGCGTTTGCTGACAGCACCGTGTGAGTGCAAAGTGAAAGCACACAACAGTTGGCATCAGTTGACACCTGGGAGAAGAGACAGACTGCTGACAGGGAGATTAATCCAAACCAGAGCTGCAGCTCAGTGGGAGCCGTCCACTGCAGCTGTGAGACTCCTCAGGGAGCGAGGACGCTGAACACTGTTAGAGGGACCTTCATGCATGCAAAGAAAATTAAGGTGCTTCGTTGTTTTCCACTCGTTCATGTAGCACAGTGTCACAGTAAAACACACGAAAAGGCTTAGAGCACATCCAAGGGAAAAGTGTAGCTCAGATTTCACATTTTAAACTCTTCACAACATATTCCACATGTAGTGAATGCAGAAATAAGGCTTTTTTGAAAATTTGAAATAAATGAAACAATTGCTTCTGAAAATGATTCACTCTCCCAAAACAGTCAAAATGTTAAATGAAACAATTCACTGTTCTAAAACACTAAATAAAATTACTGTTAAAAAATGAATCAGTTACAAAATACTTGAAATACTAAACTACCGATTGAGCAAATAATTTCACTGTTTAAAAATGCTGAAAACACTAAATGAACCAATTGCTTCAGATAATTCAGAGTTTTGAAACATGCAGAAAACCATTCACTGTTAGAAAACACTTGAAACGGTTCAGAAAATCAAAATATTCAAAACAGTACTTGAGAGCAAAACAAAACTTGAGAAAATTACTGTTTTGAAATGCTCAAAACATTTAATGAAACAATTGCTTCAGATAATAATTCTGATGATATGTCTCAGCGCATCCGAGAATGAATCATACAGAGTGGCTTAGCCAGTGACGCCCAGGAATAGGCTGGGTGACAACCGAGAAGAGATCGGTTTCAACTGGAGAGACAGTGACAGCTCGGAAAGATGGCAACCGGGAAGGGGTAGCAGCCCAATCAGACTACGGATTGACTCACAGAGACATACCCCCAGGGGAGGATGGACCTAGTGACGACAACCTTGGCAAACGGATTGCTGGATACAACAACCGAAAGATGCATCTGCGGCAAGGTCTGCAAGAACAAGTGCGGCCTAAAAATCCATCAGGCCCGAATGAAATGTGAGACGCAGGGAAGGGAAGTGGAGCGCACAGGGTCTCTGGTGAGACGCAGGAGGAGCCCAGCTCAGAGTCACCCCACAAAGCCCAGAACCTCCAAGTGCTAACCTCACGACTACAAAGTAGTTCAGCAACGTCGGATCAAGTGGCCTCCAGTGAGCCAGCACAGTGAGTGGCACCAGTTTGATGAAGGCGTGTCTGGAATCCTTGAATCAACAGTCAGGGGAGATGCAGACAGACAGTTTCAGGCAATGACCGTCATCATCGTCAAGTTTGCGGCAGAGCAGGTTGGCACTTAGAAAGGCAAGAACATCAGGCCCAGATACACCAGGAACCGAAGGGCAGGTTTCAAAGGCACAATATACAGACATAATCAGAACCCGCTGAATTTCCTTTTGATCTTTTGTAGAGCAGGTAGCTCACGGGATAAGGAGCTGGTCTGCCAATATGTAGACCTGGGTTCGAATCCCGCTTGTGCTACTTGTCTGTGTCCTTGGACAAGACACTTAATCTACATCGTCTCAGTCCACCCAGCTGTAAAAATGGGTACCAGCCTTGGCTGGGGAAGTAAATGTGAGGCATCATTGTGAAGCGCTTTGAGCATCTGCTAGATGGAAAAGCGCTATAAAAATGCAGTCCATTTATTTATTTATCTTGATAAATCTCATTGCGTGTGCTACATTCACCAATTTGCATGTTCACATCCCACAATTTTGCACACTCAGGTAGACACGCCGCAAACTGCATGGTCAAGAAGGGAAACGTGCTAAATTGACAATACTCCGTTTAACACGTTTATATTTTTGCACATTTGAAAGACCTTTGAAATCCTCAGTGCACACGGTTAGTGGATCAGCATCCACATTAATTTGCGGGTGCTACGGAGTTTGCGCACGTTTTTACACATGCAAACCTTTAATAAATCAGGGCCTGAATGTTCTGAAATAATAGAATTAAGAATGCAGGAGGAAGAGGAGGAGATGTGAGAAGAAAAGGACAAAATCTGACTGTCATGCGTTTGGCTTCACTCCTGCCTCTGTCTCATGTTGGATGAATTATTTTAGCTCAGTTCCAGTCAGGTCATTAAGTTCCAGAACAGCGAACTTTGTAATATTAATAACAGCAATAAATTATGGAATTGAAGACCGTGTTTTGATATTTGATGCACTCTCTATGAACACTAAATCACACAGATTTTATTTACCCAGACTCAGGAGAGGTTCGACAGCTGTGGCCTGAAGAGCGGTTCAGATCGAGCCGACCCAGGCGGAGGTCTCCAAACCAGTGAGGGATGCAGCGAGATGCAGACAGCAAACGTCACCAGGAAGCTGTTTGGATGCAGAGCCACAGGCAGAGGAAGGATGTGAATGTAGATGAGAATCCAAGCGTCAACAACGCTGTTTGGACTCACATAAGCATGAGAGGTGAATAAATGAACCCCGACAGGAGCCACAGGAGCCGACGGCTTTCACCGGATTTCCACTGCTGCAGCCATCATTTTAAAATGCTTTTTCAAAAAAAAAAAATCAACCAATCAAACTGTGATTAGGCTGAATACACAAACATGCTGTTTTCGAGCTGCAGGAGCGTGACTGTGGTCAGAGGTTCGTTTCAGATGAAACAGTAAAAACCTTCATGTCAGATCCAGATGACGTATCAGACAGAACTTCTTCTGTCTTTCTGGATGAGTTTGCACAGTGAGGGTCTTTCAGAGGCAGAATGTTTGAACCAAACAGACAAACACTCAAATGTTAGCTTGCAAACGGAAAATTACCTGCCATGATGTTCGTCCATATACTCTGTGTAACCGAGGGATCTGAAGTAAGTGTGACATCGCGAGCAGCTGTCCAGAGGGACTTGATAGGAGAAAATAAAAAGTGTACGGAGATGTTCTTCAATGATTTCCAGACAGTTGAGGACAAGAATCACTGAGCCCCTTGAGAGATTCAACCGCATGACTGATAATATGGTTTAAAGGTGAGAATGGTCTCATGTTTCTGTGCTCATGCGTGCAAAGGATTCTGGTCTATTACTGTAAGCGATTCGACGGATGCTGCTTTATTTTTTTGGCCAAACCACTGAAGCAAAACCTCTGTTTCTATATCTAAGCCCACTGAATGCTGTGGCTTCATTCATATTTGTTGGTCATATTTAGAAATAAACATCATTATAATATGCATGCATTAGCTCTAAATCGCTGAATGTGTTGCCTGGTTGCACCATTCGGCTTTGATTAATACCATAAATGCATTGCCAGGCAACTGATCTGAAAATTGACCTTTGACCATGTGGTCTACAGTGATTCACTGCAAGTAGGAGCAGTAAATTAATGATGTACAACAGGAGGTTTATGGCAGTTAAAGCAACAAACACTGAGATCCCCATCTGGATGATCTACACATGCTATAAAGTGCGTGGTGCAAATGCATTTGGGACATGTTCAACTCCACTTTTCTACTTACAGGGCGCATAATCTGAATGCAAAGTAGGGTGCAGAGTGCAAAGGGGGTGTGTTTAGTCACTTAATTAATCATTAGTGTATTCTGGGCATAAAAAAAGAAGTCCTATATAGGCCCTGAGGCTCATTATTGTCCGTGCTTGTCTATGGATTCTGTTGAGTGATGCAGATGAGAGAAGCCACCAAAGCTCCCTGAGGTGAAGCACTGAAGCAGTAAGGTGAAGTTTTGCATTTTTCCATTAGTAACCTTAAGTAAGTCCAATATCCTCCTGAGACCCAGAAAAATAAGTGTTGCAATTTTTGCAACAAAGCAGTGAAGCAGTAAGGTGACATTTTGCATTTTTCCATGTGTTTACTTGTATTTAATAAAATTTTTGTTTTCAATTCAGTTTTGTTGTATGTACATGCAGAGTGTATGTGCACTGTGAACCCGCCTACGTAAGGCATATATGAATATTGCACTGTATAAATAGCAGGAAAACTCTGTGCTTGACTTTACACCAGGTTTTTGCTGGTCTGACCACACCTCATTTAAAGACCAACACATCCACGGGTGGACCTGCTATTTAAAGAATGTTGGTGGTGGGGGTCAACTACATCGGTTGGAAAACTTGTGCTGTGCTAGTTTGTGCCAGATGAAAAATAGGGCCCTGAAACCCAAACACTGCTCTTCTTAATGTCAGATTGTAAAGAAGCTCTGTTCTTCTGTTCCGTTGAAGAGAGTCAACAAATCTGGACCAAATAGGTGTTTGACTTAAGCTGTGAGACAGCTGTTCCTGCACATCTGTTCAACTGCATGGTGCAAAATATGACTCTGTGTAGTTTGCGATGAAAGCACATTCTGCAGAACCCTACAGGTCTGTTCTATTCCCAATAGTTTATCAAGTAGTTGTTGCAAACGGACATCTTTGCATCACTTTGCTCAGTGAGTGAGGCCAAGGCGCAGCAATGGCAGCCGTTTACACTTTTACAACAACGGGGTTTGCAGTGATGCTGCAGCACTGTACCTGCAACGATTTTTCTTCACCCATCCCACTGTTGAACATGTTTTAAAGCAGCATTAAACATCAGGCCTGATGTTTAGTTGATGCACTGCTGCCTGCTATTCAGTGTCTCCCTCCTCCACACAGAGGCTCAGTCTGAGGTGAATCCAGAGAAATGGTATCTTTCTCAACGTGATGTGTGAGAAGAGAAATAAAAAGGCTGCCGGGATGTCATCGTGGGTGAAAAGTCAAACGCAGCCTCTTCTGTCTCCTCCTGCACTGGCTTCACATTTTTCTTTTCTACCTTTATCGTCCTCATAAAGATTTCTTTGCTTCTCCAAGATTATCATGAAGTACTTTTCTTTCTTTCTGTTTTTAATGCAGTTTGCTTCGTAGTAAACTCAGGACTCCAGTCAATTGCAAACCACCAAATGTTGGCAAAATCGCAAACGACAGCTGTGGGCAGGGAAAGACCCTGGGATCTGCAGCATTTGTCGCTGAGCTCCTCCAGGCGGGTGGAGATGTTCTCCTGGCATTGCAAACAATCTTTGTTTTGATCTGGGAGTCGGGTTTCATCCCTAAGAACTGGAAGAAAGGACTTGTTGTCTGGATTGCAATAACGACAGGGTTATTACACTGCTCTCTGTGCCGTGAAAAGTGCTTAGAAGCACTATTCTTAATAGGATTCAGCCCCAGATACTTGCTGCTCAGAGACAGGAACAGACTGGGTTCACACCAAAGAAGTCAACCATCGACTGCATCCTAGCTCTGCAAGTACTCATTAAAGGCAAGTGTGAATATCAGCACTGCCTTTTTGTTCTGACCCCCTCAGCTTTACCTCTACGAGTGCCCTGCCAGAAATAAACCGTCTTGTAAAATTGCCACGGCCCCTAAATAATCCAGCAAACAGTCAGTGTGTTGGCACTGCAGTAGCAGACCATAAACTTTAACTTCTGTGCTGGATTGTTCCTTAAAATTTACAAAGATAATTAAATCAAATCGAGTGCTTCACCAATGACTTGTTTACATTTGCACCGCCTTCAAAACGGCTGCGCATGTGCCACTCACAGAATTGTGGGAAGGTGATGTCAAAGTAGGTAGAGCAATATAAAGCTAAGTGAACATAAAGTTGCAATAAAATAAATCGAAAAGAACTTAACAATAACCAAAAACCAAGTTGCATCTTATCTGAATGTATAAATAAATAAAGACATTTCGATTAAGCATAAATGCATGTCAACAAGTTCAAACTGGAGCCTTCAACTTACTGAAACATCCGAAAATCACAAAGCTGTCAATCCCAAATAGATTTTCTGGCAAAGACGTCTGAAAATTTGAGGCTAAAAAGTTGAAACAACAGCAATTATCCATTAAAATTGAGAAACAATGAGAAGCAGCTGAAGCGGTCCAACTGTGGTATCCCTCCTGCACCTGCAGATTCCTCAGCTTCATTTTCTGACTTTGTTGCGAGTGATTAAGAAGAAACTGCCCCATCAATCAGGTGGTGGAACCAAAGAAAGCACAACAACTCAACTGGCTGTGGAGCAGCAGCTGATTCTGCTCACAGTGTTCTAACACACACCACTCTTTAATCTGAAGCGATTACAGCTAAAAAACCAAACCTGGAATATTCTTCCAGCAGACCAGAGCAGTCAAACCGAGGAAAATGGATTTTACTGTCAGAGGAAGGAGCCAGTATCTCATTCAGAGGCGACTGTTTGGCGACTGTGACGACTGAATTTTTAGACGACTGCTAGACGAATTTAGCTGTTTTTGGTGACATTGGGGTGACATATTTGCCACTTTTTGATGACCATTTAGCGAATTAAACGACCGCTGGGCGTCTTGTTGAAGAATATTTGATGAATATTCACTCAGTGGCTGTGTCTCTGTCGTCCTCAATTCATTAATTAGTGGCTAACGACCGGCAACTGCATTTCGACCATGATCCGTCCTTGTAGCAAATGAAGCGAACCGGGCGACTGAAACAGACCAGGGGGTGCGACTTGGTAGCGGTCTACTGAAGACTCCTTGGTGAGTAAAAAGACTAGTTAGCAAATAGTTAGAGACAAGTTAACGTTGATTCGTCACCAGGGTTTTGAACATTTTCAAAATCCGCAGGCGAATGAAATCGAGGCAAGTAATGGGGAATGGGGATACTGATTCCGACTGCTTAGAGAATAATCTCAGACTGCACTGAGACCAAGAGCTGAATTAGACGAATGGCCATTCATCTCACTCGCCAATCGGTCGCAAGCCCAGTGAGATACCGGCTTTAAAGCTGGACTGTTCAAATAAAATTTACTTTTAAAACACATTATAGCAAATATTTAGTGGGAATTTAAGTGGGAGATGTAAAACTGCAAATAAATCTCTGGGCAAATTCAGAGTTTAAACTATTTGATAACACTGACTGAACTAAAGCTACAGTACGTAGGATTTAGTGTCATCTAGTGGTGAGGTTGCAGATTGCAATTTTCCACTGCTGGTCATAACTTTGTTTCCTTCACATTTTCGCTTCTTCGGTGACAGGTACTTATGCTCCCTTGCCTTCTCTGGTGATAAGCAATATGTATGATCCTCCATTTTACAAAAATGAGGGTTCTCAAACTTCTTAACCTGCACTAGCAACCAGTAGACAGAGTATAAGGGAGCAACCATTGATTCCTCTTCTTTTTTCTTCAGTCTTTCAGCAAAATGTGAAAGATGGAGTAAGTATGTCCCTTTTGGGCTACTGTATTAACATGGCGATGCAACATGGTGGCCTCCATGAGCCGGCCTGCTCCCATGTAGATTTGAAAGGCTCATTCTAGTCTTATGAAAAGTGGTTCACAGTGATTCGTTGTTGCAGGTAATTATACACTAACGACCATATGGTTATGAATGCTATATTCCATATCTGCTAATAAACACCCCTAAATCCTACACACTGCAGCTTTAACAGCTCACCTTTTGATAATCAAAGGCATTGATAGATTGGATTATCAAGGCAGTTTTGTTTTTCTTGTTATTTTTCTGTCTTTCTATCCATTAGCTTGTCAGCAGGCTATGTCAAAAGGACATGACTGGATTTCAATGAAATTTGTTGGACTGGTAGATAGGGCTTACATGTAGTATTTAATTAGGTTTGTAGTAGTATACAGCAACCATGCCTTGATATTGATGGCATCAGATATGAATTCAGTTCCCACAATATAAATTTAGTGATGATCTAATCCATTATAGTTTATAGATTAGTAATTTTTAACTGAAAATATGGTCTTGGTGCAACAAAATCAAGAGCACAAGCAGATAATCTTGGTTCGTTTATCTACAAATACCTACAGAGGTACTATTAGCGAATATGGTTATTGTTGATGCACAGTCAGTACAATGTATCACTTAATGTATGATTATGACCAGAGTAATGTACCACATGGCCAAAATGTCATAGCCAACATTCCCTCACAATGCCAGTGTCTCCTTAAGTAACCATTCATTTGTCATAAAGGATCCTCCATAAAAATAACAAAGACCTCCAGTCATCACCTCAGGAAACTGGTTAATGTCCAAGTCTCACAGTCATACAGTTAGACAGGAAGCACCAGGTCCCTAAAGACTTGGACCTTCATTTTCCTGCAAAGGTATCGGCATCGCTAAACACCTCTGTCCAGTAACTTCATGACTCCATTAGCTCTTCCCAGGCGTCTCCCGATCTCTAAGGCCAAAGACCCAGAGACATGATTGTCACTGCTGAGATAAGTGAATGTCCTTCAAGTTCGACACTTTCACTATCGCTACGCTTACGTTGTCTGAGTCCAGGAAGTCATTGAAAGGATGACCATCTTCCACCTCCTGATTGTTTGACCCCAAATCAGCCTTAAAACCATTTAATTCATTGATCAAAGAAAAATGCTGACAAATCTTGTTTCAATTTGCAAAACATGATATATCTTTGGGATTTGGTCAAGCTATTTGGACTATGTAGAGCAGGTATCTCAGTGGCATAAGGAGTTGGGCTACCAATATGTAGACCTGGGTTCAGTTCCCGGTCATGTTTCCTGTCTGTGTCGTTGGAAAAGACACTTTATCTGCATTGTCTCAGTCCACCCGCCTGTAAAAAGGTACCGGCTTTGACTGGAGAAGCAACCTGCGTTGGACTGGTGTCCTGTCCAGGGGGAGTGGTAAACTGTCATCCGCTACAGAATACGGGGATAAGCACCAATGGGTTTCAGGAATTATATCTATCTTGTATTTGGACAAAAGCAAGTCATTTGAAGACATCACACTCATTGCTAGGTTGGGTCTTGCGTATCTTGCAACAGCTGATAGCTTTTGTGATGAATAAGATCATAAATAAATCAGTGGCGGTCGAGTCATTTACAGGTGAAAAAACAAACTGCTTTCTATCTTTTCTCCATCAGCTGAATACATCTACTTTTTTTTCTAATAAAGACATCTAATTAAGATTTGCATCAGTGCCAACTCAGTAACACATGTAACTGTAACAACCTGTGAAAAATAATGACAACGTTGCACAGGTGCAATCAAAGCCTGTCACAGTGAGGCAGATAATCAATCCGGCCTTCAGCAGGGAGAACAATGTCGAAAAATAACCGTGTTCAATAGTACAGCTGTCCGCCGCGGCGAAGGTGAAAGTTCAAAACACACCATTATAAACCAAGTGCTTCTATAAGCAGGTACAGGAACATTACTCACACCCCACTTGCTTTTGTGAACACAACATCAGACGTGCTACAGTAATTCAACGAGAGGGGCCGAGTTAAAATGACATTTAGTGCTAAACAAGCCATGAGCGTGTATTGCTCGCTCAAGCAAAACATCAAACAAACTCTTTCACTTTGTGCTGGAAGGAACATTTAAATAAGGCCTCTAATGAAGAAATTTCAAAAGAAACTGGCTTCATTAAAGGGATTTTTCCTCAAATTAAAGAGTAAGTACAGGGAAGGTTTTTAGGAACTCATAAGTTTATTTATAGGTGTCTCAATATGTGAATAATTGATCAGTTGATTGGCTAATATACTGACAGATCCATCTGACAACCACCATCTGACAGATCATCATGCGACCGCAGACAAACAAGGCCTCGCTGTGGTGGAATCGTGTGACTCTCTTGTTTTGCGTTTCAATTTAATCGACCAAACAAACACCTGCGGGATTTTGATCACGTGATGTGTTTCTCTGTGCACGATCCAGCACACAGGTGCCTCAGTGTTGAGGACCCCAGCGGCTGTAAAAGACCAATGACACGCCCACGTTTCATCTGGCTGCAGGAGATAGATGGTCACTTTCGAAAGGTGAGGATGAACCAATTATCTGCCTTGATGGTTGCCATCCAAGGCAGTTCTGTCGTGTGGTGGATGTGGCGATGCGCGGCACCAGCGCATGCTGCCAGATGTAACGTAAAACAAAGACCTTCATACTGGTAAAATGCTGAGAAAATTAGTGATGATGCAACTTTGTAGTGTCAGGTTTTCCCAGCCAATCGCTTCACCAAAAGCTTCATTACTGGATGCCTCATTTAACAGCTCACTAGGGACAACTGACACCTATTGGCCAAATAATATATAGCACACTTACTATCCTATTATACGGCGGATGTAACAGCAAGACAATATGTGAGACAGACATTTGAGCAGTAAAAGGGAGTGTTTGAGAGATTGGGAGTGAGAATACTTGTGTTGTTCTGCAGTGGGAGCAGATTGCTTTATGGGTTTTTATTCAGAAATATTAGTGTTTTAAGAGTCTTTTGGCTCAAGTGACTTGTCTTTTTTGGAATAACTTCCCCTGCCTTTTAACACTCTCTCACATGGAACAGAAGATACCAGTACACACAGAAACTGAACTGCAGAAGTGGCATTACAAGCACTGACTTTGCCGTATGATCCCGCCTTTTTTAAGCAAATCGATTTTATAACATCGGCCTGTCCAGTTCAACTAATTTGCTTTGAGTAAGTGTTTTAGTTCATTCATCTTATTTCTTACAAGGTTAAACACATGACTAATATGCCGAATTACTGTGAAGGGAGGAAAATTGTTGCCCCTTAGGAAGGAAGCGCTTTCCCTTTAAGAGAGTTACAGAAACTTGCTCTACGTAGGCTGAAGGAAAATGTGCTTGTGTTGAACTGTGAGCGTTTTGTTGGACGTGGGTTTGACAGCTCATTTCGGAGATGCAACATCAACATGCAAAACGAAATGCTCACACGATTCCACTGAAGCAAAGCCTCGTTTATCTTCGGTCACGTGATAATGTTACAAACTGGGCTTCATTTGGACATGCCCCCTTTGCTCAAAACAAGCCTCGGAGTTTGGCTGTCAGATGTAACGTAATTAGGGATTATTTTATTTGAAATTTTCAGGCAACACTACAAAGTTATAAGAATGCCAATGCAAAGAATGCAGCTTTTGGATGATGATAACAGGACTGTTAAGCCCTGTTCGTACTTTCACAGATATGCATCCCGGAATTTCACAGTTTGAACCCTTGTCCTTACGTTAGAAAACCGGAGAGGGTCCAAGAGAGTGATGAACCTGTATATTCTGTCATTGTGCTGTGGTCTTGTTGTAACTATGGCAAGATTTTCAAGGTGTTCGAAAATCCCTTTTTTCTGTCCTGAACTTTGACATACTTCGGTAGTCCCTTACATTTCTGTGGAGCCTGGAATGTTATCATACATGCCGTGACACTACCGGGAGGGTTTCCAGAAGCACCAAGGTTGTGCTAAAGTTATACTGCGGTTAGGGTATGGTTCTTTTTGCACACATCACATGGTACAAGTCAGGCACATTACGTCATCACCCGCACACTAGATCGCATTCGTGGGCAACTGTGATGTTGTCACAGTTAAGGAGCTATCTTACCTGCGGTTTTTCACATGTGGTAAATTTGCGACCTGATTTTCCACGACTCTTTGACGTGTTTGTTGAAACGCGCGAGTTTTATTTTGATTTGCGAGTATTTTGAGACTGTTGTGTGAAAGTTGCGCAAGTATTTTACAGCAAAATGTCCCAAATCAACCGGAAAAAAATGCAAATAGCCCGCAGAATTTAAAAAGCGATTAAAAAACAACTAATTTGCGACTTGCAGCTGCCGTGCAACTGTCATGCAACAGTAGTGAGGAATATATGTGGTAGAGATGCGCGGATCACGGATATATCTGAGGACACTGCGGATAGTTCGCGGGTCGGACGGGCCAAGTAATAAAAAATAACATGCTGATTAACTGCGGGTGAGTCACGGGTGGATGAAATAAATCATTATCGAGCAAAATATTAACTACATTTTCTGAAATGTGAACATTTTTCAAACTTAATATTTCCCCTCACACTAATTTGCAGACTCTCGTTTGACTGTGCAGATGCGGATCCATTTTAGCCACATTTGCTCCGCTGTCACTGAAAAAATGTCTGTCGGCGATGTGGCACGGGGTGAAAATCAGCCACAGAGGGTATTCTCGACATGTTCAAAATAGGCGCTGAGACTCCTGCCGCTCTAAAATTTGCCAACTGCATTTAAAGAAGCGTGCCACAGAGGGTACAGAGCGTATGTGCATTATGAGACTGGAGCAGTTGTGCACTGACAGTTCTGGAACTGTCCACATGACTTTCCCAGCTGATCTGCACTCACTGCACTCTACGTTTGGTCTGACCTGCTGAGATTAGTTTCATATAAGAAGGTGAAGTAAGTAATGTAATATTTATTATGACCAAATAGCACAGATAAGAAAGCTTGATATAAATGAGAGATGGGCGTGGCTACTCAATAAACGGGCCAGAGGCAAGACCGTCACTCTTCAAAAAATAAAACTATCAGACGTGTCCCATTCCACGGGTGGATTGTATTTTTTATCCACATACAGAGCCGTGAATTTCACAATGCATGTTACGCTTCAATAACCCATTGAGAATTAGAATAATTGTAATGATGATCGGGTGGGGTTCGGGTGCTAATATCTAAATCAGACAAACTCTTTGGTGCAAGTGGATGGTGGGCGGATGATTTCTTTTTAGCAGCGGGTTCAGGTGAAGTCATACCTGATCCACGCATCTCTACACAGAACTGTTCGGCTGCAAGACGCAGACTTGGATGGTACCATAAGCTGATGAGGCTGTTTGAACAGGGGGATCTCAGAACAAGAACATTATCAGACTGGATACAGATCTATTCACAGAACTTGTGACAAGAACTTGCAACAATTTTGCGGCTTTTGCGGCCATTAAGAGACTGTCGCGCGGCTCTTGCGTGCTAAGAGCTACAGCTTTGATACACATTCTCTACTATTTCACATCAGAGAAGTTGCAAAGGCAGTCGCAGGAAATTTTAAACGTTTAAAATTGCAACCGTCGGCACCTTGCGGCCATTCTGCGAGCCCGCGACTGTCGCGAGGCTTTTTTGCAAATAAAAAGCGCACATTTGCGAGTACGGTCGCAAACTGGGCGCAAGGCAAAAAAAATCGCAGGTGAGATAGCCCCTTTATAGACCGTGACTGGATATCTGTGAAAGCGAGAACGGGGCTTTAGCTTTGGACTGCAGTGAGACATGAACAGCACCTAATGGCTGCAGAATCACAGTTTATAATTTAAACAGTCGGCGCGCTGCAGGTGTTGTCGTTAAAAGTGAGTGATCCATAAATGAGTTATAAGTGATGAATCTCAGTCTTTTTGTATTTCTGCAGCCCGGCCCTCCTGAAGATAGTCCTACACTGTCCCTCTCATTGATCCCAGTGTGGATCGGTGCAGCGTGGAGGTGACCAGCTGTCGCAGGGAATGACAGACATTCACTCGGCCATGGCAGCTCCTGAGGCCACTCAGCTTCCATTTCCACTGATGGATGTGAGGACCACAAAACGTTTTTCAGCAGTTAAACATTACTGTAAAGTATCATCTTCAAAAAACCATTCACCTACATTTTTTCCCCAAATGTGCAACTTAAAAAAACGTTCCTTTTAATTTCCAAATGCAAACACAGTGCTGTTCTTGCCTGCTGCTGACTGCTTTGTTGAATATTTATGGCATTATGTGACAGTTCTCATCGAATGAAAACAGCGCACTTTCTAGGCGAGCTGACAGTATGACTGAAACTGCACAGCTGCCACATTAAAATGGTTTTGTTTGCAGAATGATCTTAATGAGGTCATAATGAGCACTTATCCAGAGATATGTGCACCAACAAAGAAGAGCAGTGGTGGTCGTAATGATGCCTGACATTATTTACAGCAGCCACAGTGTCATTAATCCATGAGGTCATCACAGCTGTAACTGTGAACATTCGTTTGGAAAGCGTTTCACAGTGACAGATAAAATATGCACTCAGAAATAACAATCAATGAAACAAAAGTAAACTTCAAAAATAGATCAACTAGAAAAACACTGCGTTCACTCCATCAAAGCCCAAAATAACACATTGGCCCCAATCTTCAAGGATCCTTGGGTACCGCTGGAGTGTCAAACTGTTACTTAGGAAGATTCAGATGAGGAGTATCACGTGCATTGTGAGCACAAAGGTGCCTCAGTGTTGAGGACCCCAGCAGCTGGAGAAGGCCAAGGACACGCCCACCTTTCACCTGGCTGCAGAAGATAAAGGGATACTTTCGAAAGGTGAGGATGAACCAATTATCTGCCTTGATGGTTGCCATCCAGGACCCAAGGCAGTTCCGTCGTGTGGTGGAAGCGGCGATGCACGGCACCAGTGCATGCTCCCAGACTTGACCTAAAGGAGCCCGTTATGAGTAGTTTCCACCTGACACAGTTGTGATTTTGAGGCCTCGCACTCGCGTTGTCTCAATACTGAGTAGAACGGCACTGATTTGTGCACCCAGGGGCGTGTTGGTCTAAATATGAGGTGTGGTTAGGCGCAGTGGTGATGCGTTGGTATCATCTGGCAGCAGAACAACACTGATAAAAAGTCTGATCTGATCTGAAGTCCAGCACAGAGTGTTTCTGCTATTCAAAGGACACAATAATCACGTCTCACATGGTGGGTTCACGATGCACATGAAGAACTCGTTTCCAAAACGCGATAAACGACAATTTTTTTTAAAACGAGCTTGTGAAGCCATTCTATAGTTTACTGATCCTATTCACTGCCCCATTAATTATTTATGCCAAACCGTGACATATACGTGTTTAAAATGTACTGCAAGTTGCAGTTTCTTTCCAAACCGCGACAAGCGCCACACCTGTTCTGTAGCTGAATGCGATATCTCCTCTCCACCAATCAGCTCCACGCGTAAGTCTCCTTTCCTTTCAAAAATAGCTTGCTTTAATAACTGTCACAGAAATATCTAAAATGTGAGGGTTTGT